>SDVV010019749.1:0-13461 GCA_016164225.1 Gammarus roeselii
ATTCGATTTGTTACAATTTTTTTGGTTTTGTTGTTAGCTTATTTTATTTTATTGTTGGACCATACTTCAATGTTTAGGAGGAGTTAGAGAGTCCCCTAAGCAGAAGCTTCTTGTGTTTACGTTTATTTGTATAAGTAGACCGATTTACTATGATGGATACTCTTGTGTATTACAATTTTTAATGGTAATTAGAGCTGAGTAAAGAAATACGTAATTATTTTATTATTGTTATATGATTTTTTTCCACGATAATCATAGGAATGTATGTTCAAGAGGTGTAAATCCGTACTGCATCTGTGTGGAATTTCGTCATTGAACCCTAGCAAGTGCGTAGTTTACCGTTTTAGAGGGCTATTTACTGGATGAATGGGTCCTGGTGTAGAGGCGGTGTACTCTCTTTGGTAGTCAGTTGGAGTTCATATATGATCAGCGTGAATCTGTAAGTTCGTGTTGATGTCGGTCTTAACTTCCATGGGTTCGTTAGAGAGGTTATGCGACAAGCTGCTGATCGTTGTAGTTATTTACTTAGGTCGTCAGTGAACAAATGCCCAGATTTTTATCAGGCCCATCCATGACAACTGTACCTGTGTATGGATTCTTGGTTATATCCGGGATGTGACTTTGTTGTTCAGAGAAGATGGACTAAACACATACATGATATGTCTGAGGTATTGTACCATGACTGGGTGTTACTTCTAAAATTTGTTATATATCAGGAGTTGCTTGCTGAGATGTGACCTAATAAAGCATTGTAGAGTTCGTTGTTATTACACGGTGGGCATTGATTTGCCCTACTAGAGACATAGTATCTAAGTTGATTTTGGAATTTGTTTCAGATTGAACGGGTATCGTAGTCAAATAAATTTATTCCCATAAATTCAGTGTTGGTTTTACTGTCAGATATTTTCGGTATGGCTTATATGTTAGTATACGATCTCTGTCCTGTTTCAGATCATCTTAGGAGTTAAAGTGCAGGATTATTTCTAATAATTACAAGATCGGTAATGTACATCGGCATCACGGATTGATCGACCATACACCTTTCATATTTGTGCACGATACACCTCAATGATGGTTAGAGTAGAGCAGAAAAACTTTTTTAGCTCTTTGTTTGCTGTTATACGTTTTGAATGGTCATCATAGGAATATAATTGTATTAGACATTAATTTGCTTTATTTGATGAAGTATTAGGCATAAATTTCTCTTAATTGCTTGTAGTGGTACAAAATATTGGTATATTTTAAACTTCTTGACATTGGATCTGGGGTACCGTTTTAAGTTGTCATGGAGATCTAGTCTACTTGATTTGTACAGAGAGTTAGTGTTAAAATACTCCATCAGTTTATTGTAGATCTGAATTATATATTTTGCTTGTGCACCATTCTAGATGCTTAGTCCCTCAATTCTATCTTCTATAAATGTTTGTGATCCGTTTGCAATTATACGCTTATAAATTATCTATTAATTCAGGCTTTGTTATGAGATTGCATTCCAATTCAGAATATCTGACTTATTCAAGCATTCACAATAACCAATGTTGCATTTTTCACTATAGCTTTGTAATTTAGAGGGGCCGTAAACCTAACCCATCCTAACTTAACCAAACCTATTCTAACCAAGATTTTTTTCCGTTTTTTTACTTATGTTAGGTATTTCTTTACTGATTTAAGCTTTATTCATATCAAACCTCTCATCTTGGCTCTATAGTTTTTACCAATCTTTAGCAGGTTGTGTGCCTACATATATAAATATTTTTTCACTTTGCTAGTTACAAGTCCAGCAATATCGATTAGTTTTCAGTAATGTTAGGATATCGCTTGTTAGTAGACTGTACAGTTCAAAACGATTGGGTAAACTTACCGCATATATCAGTGATTGTTATGGGTGTTAAATCGTTTGCAAGTTTTATATACGGTTTAACTGTTGGAATAAGATTTTTTGTTGTTATGTTGGATATGTTGCTCCTACCATTTTTGTCTATTATGCCGAATATTGAATAAATCAACTCTTACATATTTACCACAGATCTGTGATGTAAGGTCCGCAGTCAAGAAGATCTTGGATAAAAACCATGCCTTAGGTACAAAATTAGCGAAATATATATCAATGTACGACAACAAAGATCAAATACCAATGAGTTCAAATAGAGTTGTCATACACTGCCAGATGCCTTAATACCGTGGCAACCTAGCCTAGCAGTCTACTTAATCAATAGTTATGTAATTTCATTCAAGTTTGATGCTTATGTATTGTATTGATATGTATGAATCTCTCCACTAGGGCTGTATATTTAACATATTATTACCAGTTTGGATACACTTCTCTAATTTTGATTCAGCAAATATCCTTTTGTAGACGTTTAGGTTCCAGAATTTTATCGATATCTCCATTATATATTTGGATGAGACTCAGCATGTAGGTTCAAAACGAACCAATTCACTTCATTTAATGCAAGTTTTTTTTATGTGGATCAGTTATACGCGGTGTTAGGTACAAAGATCTGGTCAATCTAATCCAGCCTAACCAATATTTATATTGTTTTTCATTCAAATTCGATGGTTATGTATGGTATTTAGTCATTCTGTTATGCGATATACATATCAAATCATTCCACATGGGTATATTTTACGTAGTTTTTTTTCAATATCACACACCATGTACACACATGAACACTTTTTTATGCATATACAGAGCTGACGGCGGCACCTGTGCCGGCACTGTGCCGGCATATGTACCGACACAATGCATATATACAGGGTCGGTGCCGGCACCATGTAGATATACACACATTTATACGTATATACAGGGTCAGTGCTGATACCAGTGCCGGCACCATGTAGATATACACACATTTATACGTATATACAGGGTCGGTACCGGCGTAATGTAGATATACACACAATTATACGTATATACAGGGTCGGTGCCGGCACCATGTAGACATATACAGGGTCAGTCACCATCTGTAGCATTTTATCTTTGATCTGCGACTTCTATTAGAACTAAGTCCTTTGCTTTTTTTGTTACAAGATATTTAATGTGGATCAGATTCACGTCATGTTAGGTTAAAAGATTTAGTCATCCTAACCTAACCGAACCTAACTAAACTCAACCTAATCAAATCTAATCTAATCAAGAATTATGTGTTATCGATCGAGTTTTCGTGCCTACATATGATAATTTTTAATTGATTTATTTTACATTCATATCCATCTTCTCCACTTGCCTTCTACATTTTGATCTATCATTTTTAGTTTGAATACACTCACAAAATTTTGATTGAGCAAATAACATCGTTTGTTTCATTGTTATAGATATTTTGTATTAATTTTGAGCTTTATACAAATTTACATCACTTCTACCTATGTTATTTGTACCCAACCCAACATAATCTATCTTAACCAATATTTATGTATTTATAAACTTTTCATGCTTATGTAATATAATTTCTATCAGTGATTTGTGCTTTATACATATCAAATCTCTCCACTTCGCTCTACATTTGGCTCTATCATTATCAGTTTGAATACACTCTCCCAGTATTGATTGAGCATATTTCTTCCAGTTTCATATGCAAGTTGGATTCATTGTTTGAATGTTTTAGGAAATTCATGTCAATTTTTTTCGTGGGATATATGTATGAGCGTTGTTCACTACCTCCCATGTATTGCTTTTTAAATTCGGTATTTGTCATAGGTAGACTGGATTATTCATTTTTTTCTGGCCAGGGCTCGGTGATGATATTCTTGTTATAGCATCCACTGGTCAACCTAACCAAGAATTATGTGTGATCGTTCGAAATTTCCTGCTTACGTATGATATTTATTAATTGAATGATGATACATTCATATCCAACCTCTCCACTTGGTTCTACATTTCCATTTAAAAAATTGTAGTTTTAATACACTCCTCCAATTTGATTGAGCAAAGATCCCCATTTTAAACGTGAATTGTTTGAATGTTATAGGTAATTCATATTATTTGAATTTTACACAGATTTTACAACACTTTCACTTGTTAGTCGCATTCAACCCAACCCAACCTAACCTAACATATCTTAACCATGCTTTTGTGAGTTATTTGTCATTGTTTTATGCGTTTTACATGTGAAGCTCTCCACACGGCTCTATGTATCAGTTACCCCGATATTATTTAATTGCATGGTCACTCTCTACCATATTATTTGGCAAACAACGCTCATTTTTAAACGAAGATTATTTGAATGTTATAAGTAATCCATATTCATGACCTGTTTCACACAAACGGACACGTGGTCTCACACTTGGTTTTCTTATTTTTTTATTCAACATCTCCTGGCACTGCACCCTCTAACGTCTCCCTATTATTGAATTATTATTGAATTATTATTGAATTATTATTGAATACCCTTTCTCAACAAATCACAACATCGCCTATGTGTTTGTACATGTGTATGTTCAAGCGTATATATGTATATATGAGTTGAAAAAAATGATAAACAAAATTTATAATTTAAAATTTTTAATGAAATTTCCTATGCTCGAGGGATATCACTTCAATAGACCGACTTGGCGCTGTTATCTCTCAAAAATTTGGAATTTTAGTGCCTTTTTGTAATTTAAAATTTTGTTATTACTTTTTTTTAACTCATATACACATATATACGCTTGAACATGCACATGTACAAACACATAGTATGATTTTTATTTATTGATTTATGATATATTCATATCCATCCCCTCTACTTAGCTCTACATTTTGATCTATCTTGTACAAATACGTGATAAACGAAAATGGGATATCAGAGGCAAGTCGGTCTATTGAAGTGTTTCATTTGTTAGCATAACTAGGTTAAAAAAAATCCATATTTTAGTAATTCAAATTTAAATTAGGGAATCACGTGTCGTACTCGCCTCCCCTCTTGAAGATTTCAGTTGGATCAGCTTGAACATTTTCTACATCTTTCGTAATATTCACTATGCTTGGTACTCTAGTATCAAGTAGACTGATGGGAGTGGAGAGTTTTTGCTCAGATCATTAGCCTTTGCTAAGAAAAGCGGGGCCAAGCATAGTGCCTTGTGGGACCCCACTGAGGAGTTCCACGGGTGCAGAGGGTTCCCAGTTTTCTACCGCACTTTGGGTTCTGCATTGGAGAAAAGTTTTGAATCATTCATAAACATTTCCTTAAATAACAGTGTTATATAGTTTTGATAACAGTATATTGTGATCAATTTTGTCAAATACCTTGTCAAAGTCTAGATAAATCGCATCCAAGTTTGATCCATCACACAATAGTAGCTTATATGTCATCCAAACGCTAATTTTGTTCGGTACACGGGAGTTTGCGCATAACATTTTAGCGGCCGGATGTGGCCGGAGGGGAGGAAAGGGGGCGGGCGGACGGACGGCTTCTGGATATTTATTGGGAAGATTATATGTTTTGAACATTTTAATTTATATGTATTACTAATGTTTATTGTATTTATTTACGATTTTTCTTCTTTGTATGGCTGTATTGGGGTACGCTTGGTTCTTTTCAGTTGCTCATTATATATATTTTTTCGTCGCTGGTAGGAATATTTTTATCGCACATTTGAAGGGGTGGGGTGCGTAGGGGGCAACTAGGCAAATGTTCAGTACGCCTCTGGAATGTTCGTCAGGTGAGGCGACAATAACCATCTCGAAAACGCAGCTTCCCATTTTCCTCCTTTCCCCTCACTCATCAAAGCCTTCATGCATGACCTGCCTATACCAACTTCATCAGTGCATACGCGGATGACCTCACAATAATAACACAACATCACAAACACGAGCTCCACACCTGCACCAATACCTGAACCCTCACGAAGTCTGGCTGCTTGACGTCAAAATAAACTTGTCCTCAAACAAGTCATCCCTCCCGTTGTTGACACCAGATAACAGTGAACACCGCATCCACCCATGTCACACTCAACAACACTCCCATACCCCACAGTCCCACTACAACGACCCTTTGAGTAACTTATGACGCGCGAATGACATTCAAACCTCACACGGAACGTCGGCACAATCAAACCTCACTCAAAATATGACCCGAGCCCTTACCACAACTACTTACGGACACTCCAAGTAATCAATTACAACACTATTCAAATAAGTTATATGACCCATCATCGCCTAGTCTTTTGACATTGTTCCCACACACTTGAATTCTCTACAAAGAATACAGAACACGGTCTTGCACCGGGATGTACACAAACTGCACCAATTCCCCATTTGCTTAACGAAACCAAGGTCCTTCCTTTCAAACATCATCTTCAAATGAGAAGGAAACAATTCTTTAACAAGCTTGGGAACCAGGCACATCTGTTCCACCACCTATTGAACCCACGTTAAACCCACCTAAACATACGTAACACATCGGCAGTACCCATCGGCTCTCTTTACACCACCATTCTCCGTCCTAGAGACAACACATCTATGCACAAACGATACGTATACAAACACCTCACAGGTCTTGCACTGGCTGACCACAAAGCAAACACGGTCCTACTGAGTCACCCACCGGAGGTGGATATGGAAGAGCTGGGGTTACACAGCTGCGCAGGCGGTGCACCTTATACCCCTGTGGCGCAGCGGCGCTGACGTGAATTCGCTTTAATTTTCTCAAACTAGAGTAGGCAGAAGTATCAGAAGTGTCTTGAGGTAGCGAACGGTTTTAGACTTTATTGGGTAATCAGAAAGGATTTAGACTCAGGCAATGCATTTGAAAAAAATGTCATGTAAAAAAATGGGGTGTCGGCCCTTGTGTGTCATTGCTAAGGCAAAACATCTTAGTAACCTTACACCTAACAGACACTTAGGTTTTGTTCATCGCAATCCTTTATAAATGAATAGAAGCAATTGCCTCTAATACCGCCCCAACGGCGCAAGGCGCAGCGATGGGAGGAGCAACTACAGGACAAAAAACGGCGCAATTGCGCGGGCGCAGGTGGGCAGCGCCACCGGCGCAGGGACATGGACACAAGTATCAAAACTCAGCGCGCACCTTCCTATGCCCAGGGGTGACAGGGCTTATCTGTTGCTCTGTTACGGTTGAAGTGCGAGCACCGCACTTCTCTCGAGTCATCCCAACATAGACTAAGGAACGCTTTTTCCGATCTCTGTTTGCGGAGCTTGGGTTGACCCGACTCGGTCAAGCACCTCATTGCGTTGTGCGCAGACATCACACCCGGCAGGCTCAATCATAATATCACGTCGGTGCGCGATCCGTGGGAACGCTCGTGAGACAGCATCGACTTCCTCATGGGCGTGGGCGTATTAAAGAGAGCTGCAAATTTTGTGACGTTCCCAATGTACACATTCCGCTAGGATTAAGGATTTACCATTTATTTGGGAATAATAACATGTAGACAGAATAACAGAATTATTAGCATACAACTCAGATGCAACGTACCAAGTCTTCGTGCGTAGACAACATATGCTGTTTAGATAAACCTTATATTAACTTATAACTAGGGTCGGGTAGTATGAGATGACATGATACATATTCACAGTACAAGAAAAAATCAAATGAATTGAGTTGACCAGGTTTCTACATTAACGAGATAAATTCAAATTTAAGTATATGAAATAGGAAAAATTTAGATTAAAAGTATCTATAAAATGAAACTAATGAATCACAAATAGTTGACTAGGCAAATCGCATTGCGGAAGTAAATTACAATTCAATAATTTCTGAACTAATAAGTTTAAATATGTATAATTTTAATTGGCGTTTGAAGGTAGATATACTGCTACTCATCCTTATATCTATGTCAATCGAATTCCAAGTTTTAGCAGATCTGTATTTTACAAATAATTGGGACTGTGTTCCCGAGATGCTGTGAATTTGCAAATTCTCATTGTTACGAAGATTACACATTGAATTTGTACTAATGAAAGAATCGTTATCAATGTAAGTTAATTGATATTCAATGCTTTGTAAACAAACACCGAAGCGGAAAAGTTAACAATGGGACAAAGCGAGAGCAAATTCCACTGACAAAAGAGAGGCAGCGTGTGGTCACGTCTACTAGCATGTGATGTTGTTTTAATGACACGTTTTTGACAACGATTGTTAGGTCCTAGGTTTGTTTTGTAGGTAGAAACATACAAATATGCACAGTAGGTCAGAATCAGGTAATAAGGCTGTAGTACAAAAGATTTTTCGCAGGGGTCGTGAAACCATTTCAATTTTGTAAAATATGCCACACAATTTAAATAATTTTGCGGCAATAAATGAGAATTGATTTCTCCAGTTAAGTCTCTGACCTACTATAACACCGCGAAACTTTGTTTTTACTACATATATAACCGGTTGACCTTCCATTTCGATTTGTGTGCTAGGACTAGATATTTTTCCCCTGGAAAACATCATGACCTGCGTCTTGACGACATTTGGCGTCAACTTATTCGATGTGAACCAGTTTGAAATACGGATTAGTTGTTTATTTTTATTTGAAATTGTATCATTAAGATTTTTTCTGGCCAAAAAATTTGTGGTATCATCTGAAAACGGACGCTACTCTTTAAAATTTAATTAATATCGATAAGGAAGAACGAAAGCCAGGATCGACCCTTGTGGTACTCCTATATTAGCGCAATCACCGAGGATGATTGTTTATTCCAACTCCCTCGGTGTTTTCGATCGAAAAGATAACGTTATATCTAATTCTTGGCAATGGAACTAACTCTATAATGCTCAAACTTCGACACCAAAATTACATGATTCATGTAATTGAAGGCTTTGCTAAGGTCCAAAAAATTTGCTACAGTGACTTTTCTACTATCAAACCCATCAACAACGTCTCCAGTAAACTTTAACTCTGTATGCCTGAAAGCCTGGAAGCCAAATTGATTTTGCCTAAGTAGGTTACTTGATACAAAGTGAGTATATTGTCTGGCATAAAGTACGTTTCCAAAAACTTTACTTATGACGGCCAGGAATGTTATTGGGCGAGAATTTTTTGTCAGTTTTGCTCTTATTTTTATAAATTTTAGTAATTTCAGATATTCTGAGTGCATCAGGAAACATTCCCTGCATGCGTGACTTTTTGATAAGTTGGGTCAAAGGAGCTTCAGTAGCCCCAGACAGCATTAAATATATCGGCTGGGACGATATCCCAGCCGGTGGTGTTTCTGTTTTTTAAAACATCTATGATTACTTATGCTTCGTTTGGGTCGGTAGGGTTAAAGATGGACTGTGCAGGAACTGTTTTTTCTAAATAACGTTCAAAGGAACGTTGATGCCAATAATAGATTCAATTGGAGTATTAGGTATTCTATTGAAGTAATTATTGAAAGCATTTGAAATCGTTTATGGATCAGGGATGACTTCATCATCAATAATAATTGAAAACGATTTACTCAGTTCATTTTTTCCTGGAAGGTTACTAAGGATTTTCCAGACCTTTTCACTATTTCCTTGAGAGGTCTCAATCAGATTTTGGATATAGTTTTCACGAGCAATATTAGTCAGTTTAGTGAACCTATTTTTATATTGTGTAAATTATGTAAATTTATATTGTGTAAATTCATCTTTCTTCTCCCGGTGTCACCACGGATTGTAAGCTTGTTTGTAGCTGAGCTCGTTTGTTGAAAGCGGAAAATGCACCTTGAACAATTCAATTAATAAGCGATGAAACTGCGGGGAAGCATCATTTGAGTTCGCTCTGTGCAGTATCTCATTGAAGTCGTAATCTATCCGCTCCTCCTTAAAGTTTTAAATGTATCGGTAGTTTCAATTACGATGTGTAATCCAAAACGGATTACCGACTTCGTAAGAACTCGATTTTTGAATAGAAAAGGGTAATGGTCGGAGGCATCTGTAATGGTCACGGCTGCACGAGTTACACAATTAACAATGTTGGTAAAAATTTGAGCTATTAAAGTTACAGATCTAGCAGCTTTACGCGTTGGCTAGGTAATTGATATGTAAAATGCATGTAAAAGGAAATTATTACATTAGTCAGCAAATTAATTGGATCTATGATACTGAAGCAGATATACGTTGAAAGCATCCATAATATTCACTTTATTATGACCTATATCATTGCCACTGAACATTTTATTCATCTCTAGAAAAAATTATTCACCGCTATTTCAGAGGCTCTACGGTAAGCCATACGTATTGTTTTAACCTCGCTAGCACGATAAACATCGACAAGAAGAGTCTTAATTCTTGGTCTGATGGAAGAGAGTTTGTAAACGGTCAGCTTGTCATTTACAAATAAACAGACGCCTCCCTTATTACTCATATTATTGATTGTATACAAATCGTAACCTGATCAATTACATTAGCCATGTATTGCATTTGTCAATATGGTATCAAAGAGTCCTTGCACAGAAGGTGCAAAAAGGTCTTTAATGTTTATTTGAAGGCTAAGAAAGTTTCACGTTCAAACTTGCAACATTAATTGCCATGCAGGTAAAATTGTTTTTTAATTAAATTAAGTGGCAAGGGCCTCAGGAGGAATTATTTTACACTCCGGAATATTCATTTTCATCTGCAAATCTGGATCGATTTCTTGGAGAACATTGTTGAAGTGATTTTCAATTTCGTGCATAGCACGATCAAATAAATCAATGCTGTTTTCTAGTTCCTTATTTAGAGTTTTGAACTGTTGATAGAGACGTTCTAGGCGCTGTTTGCTTATTTACAAATATGCTACATGTAATCTTTGTTACAATTATATCCTAACATGAGAAATACAATGATGTTGAACACGCACCAATTTAAAATATTTCATGACACATACGGGAGAATGTCGGCATGGATAAAGTTGTTGATGATGGTTCTACAGTCATATTCAAGTACTGTAAATATGCGATGCCAAACCAAACGCTATTTTTTGCAATTACAACAAATTGATTACGAGACCGTGCAAGAGTTAGATAGGAAGTTGGATATCCTGGATCTAAGAAGATTAAATTTAACTGATGGAAGCATTTCAAAAATGAAAAATGTTTCAATGATCATCAAAACAGTCTTTATTAATAGCTGTTTCAGACAGAATTAAGTATCTAGGGGTTCATGCCGTAGCGACGGCCGGGGTTCCTTCACTTCAGGAGGAGCTCAATGCAGTCAATATAAATGGCTGTTTTAGACAGAATTAGGTCTCTCGTGGTTCCGGCCGTAGCGACG
Organism: Gammarus roeselii; assembly: GCA_016164225.1. Lineage (NCBI taxonomy): Eukaryota > Metazoa > Arthropoda > Malacostraca > Amphipoda > Gammaridae > Gammarus > Gammarus roeselii. The sequence continues at coordinate 11,145 of SDVV010019749.1, forward strand.
GCCGTGGCTCCTGCACTGCAGGAGGAGATGAGGCTAAGCAACAACAGCGACGCTCGTGTACTCTCATGCACGATGTAAGCAGCAGAATTTACGCTCCTATACTCCCTTGCTACATGGCAGCGGCATAACTTACGCCGTTATACTCCCATGCACGATGTCAGCAGCATAACTTAGTTGCAATCCTCAGCTGCTCTCTTCCGAGCCCTTTGAGTCAAAGCGTTTGTAGAAAGGTCTAATATATATAGCAAGGTGAAGGTTGATGGTGCAGGCTGCCACAGATATTGCTGTGCTATTCATGTATTATATAATTTAATCAATACTTCAAAAGCCGCAGGAGTGAATTCTGCCATGAGAGTGTATCACACACTAATAAAGAGCAGACATTTCCACTTGAATTATAAACTTACGAATAGGCATTACCATTCATAGATCAATCTCTTAATTCAATTGAAACTGATGGCAGATACGGCGTGTAGTAATCCCATCTGAATAACACCTCTATACCCTAAAACAACTGTTATAACTTCTCCTAGCTAACTGATCCTTATTAGCCGTTGTACAAGGGGCTGATGGTCTGCTTTGTCCCTAGATCCTCGCTTCACGGCGCAGCACAACCCTCTGGCCAAGTCCAAGCCAGAGCGGCAGCAGCAGGAGGGCGCGGGGTGGACGTGGACCCCATAAACACTGGATAAGCGGATGCGGTGGAGAGGGGTGGGGGAGGAAGGGGATTGCCGATTGAGTAACAAATTAATTATGCAACTGAAATCAGTGTCACATGGGCGAACAGTGATGCGTCTGGATGGGACGTGATGAAACTTGGTGTTGGGCTGTGATGAGGGCAGTTGCAAAGGATGCCAGTGAGGGACTTTAAGTTTTTATTATTGAATCTTCTAACAATACATGAATTCATATGCGATTTATACTGTTTATGTCAGCTCAGCAAAGCTCTTTTATTTATTTCCACATTGTTCTAGTTTTAGATATAATGTAAACATAAAATAATATTTTCTATCTGCAGTACATTCTGTTAACAAAAAAAAACCTCGTGTCTGCTATGCTGTATATATTTATTTATGTAATGAATCATATTTATACTGAAATATACGTTCATGTTTCAATAGTTTTCAGACAATCCATAAGCCACACGCGACTATAATACACTCTGTGAGATTGGACCAAAGGATTGAAAACCTGTTCTATCATTAACCTTAATTCTGATTCCAATTGTTATTCTTTACACCCTCGAGTACGGCCATGCTAAGTATTTTCGTCAGTAAAGATTTTGTCAGAAAGAGTTGTAAATCATGATTTCATCTGATTTGGGCCTCATTTCCACCGGAGCCTCCACGAGAGTCATAGCAGGCTCCATTTAAACCTTGACTAGCTGTATACCCGTGAAAATTTCACGATTAGAAATGGCATATAAAAACTGATTACTTCTTCGGTTACATTTTAACATAAACCAATTAAAATAAAATAAAATCACAAATAACACATTATTTTATTTCTGCTGCATGTTTTATTATCAAAAATAGAACCCTTCAATTGCATGATGACGCGTATTGTTCAATTTAACCTCCTGTGGCGGCAGTGACAGCTTTCGAGCATTGTTCAGCAGACAGTAGCAGTGACACGTCGTGGTATCCTCCCTGCGCCTGGTCCCTTAATAAGTCTTGTCCCATTCTCTGGTACGAGCAGCCTTCAGAGCCGCGAAATGTTGGTGAGGCTTGTAGCAAGTATCTCTACTCTCCATGTAACATTTCCCACCTTCCATACCGTCTGTACGTAATTCTTATATCCCCCGTGATCATGCATGGCATTTGAAAGTCATGATGCTTGAAAGGACCCCAAATCTGAAATGCAATGCTAGAATTAGAAGCCGAAAAGCCATTCCATCATCCGACACTACACACTACCTGTGTAAACATGTGTTAATCTGGTGATCTTTTCATCCGACACTACACACTACCTGTGTGAACATGTGTTAATCTGGTGATCTTTTCATCCGACACTACACACTACCTGTGTGAACATGTGTTAGTCTGGTGATCTTTCATCCGACACTACACACTACCTGTGTGAACATGTGTTAATCTGGTGATCTTTTCATCCGACACTACACGCTACCTGTGTGAACATGTGTTAATCTGGTGATCTTTCATCCGACACTACACACTACCTGTGTGAACATGTGTTAATCTGGTGATCTTTTCATCCGACACTACACGCTACCTGTGTGAACATGTGTTAATCTGGTGATCTTTTCATCCGACACTACACGCTACCTGTGTGAACATGTGTTATTCTGGTGATCTTT
>SDVV010019750.1:0-13460 GCA_016164225.1 Gammarus roeselii
TGGGGATGGAAGCAAAGAGAGGGCTGAATGAGGGTATTGTTGTGCCAACTGTGCTCTACGGAGCGGAGACTTGAGAGGGGGGGGGGTGAGAGCAGAGGAGAGAAGAAGGTTGAATGTTTTCGAGATTAAATGTTTGAGGAGCATGAGTGGAGTGTCGCTGAGAGATAGGTTCACTAACGACGTGGTTCGAATCAGAACGGGGATGGTGAAGAAGTTAGAGAACAGAGTTGATTTGCGTTTTCTGAGATGGTTCGGACACATGGTGAGGACGAATGAGGGGAGATTGTTGAAAAAGAAGAGATGTGAGTGTGGAGGTAGCGAGAGAGCGTGCACTGGATTGGCGGGAGTGGAGAATGATTATGAACGGATGAGTGTTGACGCTGCCCTGATGTGCTTTCCCGCCCTAGGCATATCGTTGAGAGACGGGATGGTCGTGGGCCGGGGGGCCAGGTCATCATGACGCGGCAGGGGTAAAACAGTCATGCTGTCGGACCCTGCTGCCGACACTGACCTCGAAGTACACTCATAACCCGGAGGGTGTGTTGCGGGGTTCTCACACGGACCCTTTTGCGCAGAAGAGATAAGGTGTGCGGATTTGAGTACATGAGAGTGTGAGGTGCGCATTGCCGTCGGCTACCCAACTTGCAGGGGGATTTCGGCTTAGTGTCTGTTTCTGTATGATGAACAACTTTCATAACTGGTCCTGATTAGCCGATCAATATAAACCAAAAAAAACGTTCGTTCTAACATTGGACCATCTCCCATCGTCCATTTTTGGAGGGTTATTAATTTGGGTCGTCATTCATGAAAGTAATATCCGCATACACGAATCTCAAGTTTCTCATCATCAGAATCAGACAGAAATACTCCGTGTTGGTGGAGGTGTGTGTGTTTGAAACATGACATAACTCGTTTAATTGATTTAAATTACTCATAGAAACTACTAATCATAGTAGGACGATAACCAATCGGTATCAAAGGCTCGCGCGGTCGTGCGCATATAATATAGGGGCATTGATGACCCTAGCTGGAGTAAATGCTACTGGTATCCTACGCGAGGTACAATTGTGCTGCAGCTCGGTCTTCAATGTACTCATAATTGATTTAGGAAATGCTTCCATTGATCACATAGTAAGACGATTGATCGAACGTTCATCACCCATCCCCTTCGACGGCCATGAGGCGACTAGTGTGGGAAGTGAACGTGGGCATGGGCAACCGAAGAGAGAGGGAGAGCGGAGCTATCAAAGGTAGAAAGGAATGAGTGCCCTATACATGGGAGGACCTCTCGATGTGTATCTTAAAATAATAGTACATTTGTGCTACCACCAGCAAAAACGACAGCTGATGAATAACATCGAGGATTACACATGATGTGCAGATATTAATTAATGGCTACGACAACAGATAAGGTGTGTAATATTTAGGCCTACATTCCTACCGATCACTCAGTTACTGCTTTCTGTATTTTTAGTCAAGGTGGCTGTAAATACTGGGCATAATGTGCAAGTTTATTATAAATAAAACCAGATATTTGTATATTCTTCAGACAACTGTTCAGAAAATTGTGACTGTATTACATCTCATTTGGTCCAAATTTAGCATTTAAGATAATCTGAAACGATTTACCGGCTAATCACTCTGTACAGTTTGATAAGATTTTTTACACTTTAAATACGATGGAGAAATTTTAGAATCGACATGATTTAATACACTTGAAAATTTTAAATAAAATATTTAAACAAATTTAAATAAATAGAAACCATTATTAGAACGATCTACGACATTCTAAGTCGTGTAATCCGTAAACTACAGAACCGCACGATAATCAGTGACAGCACACATTTTCAGCAATGTGTTGTGCCAACAAATAGTGGTTATTGGTGAAATTGGATCTATGGGTTCTGTTATAGTTCCATGTAGAGCCGACAAGACCACGTGCGTGTGAGCTACGTATATGTTCTGTTCACCAATATATTTGCAGAGCGAAGTGTGATGCTCAGTGGCAGGGGCTTAAAGGCTAGAGGAACACTAACAATGGAGTCCAAGGTTCGAATTCAGTCATCCATGAACGATCATTTGGCCCGACGGTCACCCAACCCCATACACCATCATTCCTCTCACTGCTTTTCATTAGTTGGTTGCCTTCTCATCATTCCCGACACAATTGATTTGGGACTTACGGTCAAGCCTTGCATTCACTTTTATTTGAAATAGTGCAAGATTGCAATGTTGGAAAATATTACATTATTCAAGAAATCGCACATCCAAAATATTACTTTTTTCCATTTTATTGTGTTGTGAGAAACTTCTCGAAATAAATTTTTTAACTTGTGATCATCACTATTGCTAGAAACATCTTTTTGTTTTCGAAATCACACACATTAGAGTTCATGGTTATTTTAAACTGCAGCCTGCATTTGAGCAGCAAATGTTAAGCGTTGCCCAGTTAGTGGTGCTTCAATTTTCCCGGATTCAATCTGTGTATATTCAAATACCAACGAGCCTTAATAACCGGAGCAGCCCCAGAGACTGTACTTTTCCGTTTTGTTTGAATTGCCTCCCACGGCTCCATCGACAGCGGATGCATCACTCCTTCTATGAGGCAAGCTGCAGAAAACCTGAAGTATTTTCAGGTTTCATGACAATATTACAAATACAATTACCGTTCATGACTGTAACACATGGAAGATTTGTTACGACAGTAAGCGAAGCAGAACATGGGTCTGCCACTACTTTATCCAATAAACCAAGTATATTGCCGAGGAATTTGCTCAACATTCATAACATTCTCCAATTTTAGTTTTCAAGCGACTCACACCCTTTAGTTTTAGTTCAGATCCTCATTGTGTCTCCAAATTTTTTATTAGTATGATGTTGATACATGCTAAAATTAACGAATAGGTCTCGTAGTGGGCTGTTGGTGACATCGTATTTTGAAAGTCGTTTCTAATTTTGAGTGTATCCCTGTGTTCCATAGAGCTACACACTGACACAAAAGAGACACCACACTCGCCCTTTAACAAATGTGAACGCGAATTTATTAACTATTGAAAACAAAGGAACTATTGAAAACAAAGGATTAAGTCCATGACTCGATGAAACTATCTAAATGGTTAGTTGAAATACTATTGCATACCAACATGCATTATTGATTCTTTCATGCCCTGCAATATTGGACTTAGTCGGGAGCAACGAAGACAGTATTGATTTATGGAGTAGGATAATCTGCGAGACCCATAAATCTGGCCGCAAGTGCATCAGTCCCCATAAAGGTGATTTAGGTCCACTAAATTATGTCAAAAGTTATTGGATGACCCTTCAGTCATGATTTGCTTAGCCAATTCGAACCGTAAAATTATGTTCCAGTCATGAAAATTGTCTGAGGACTAGGTACACAATTATATCATGACTGAATCCCTAAAAGTAAACAAAGTCTTGAAAAACATCTAAAATATAAACAGGACATGATTAGTTTTAACATATTTTGTGATTATCAAAATAAATAAAAATGTAATTTCACGAAACACAAAGAAATAGATCCTGATATTGCCTAAGCGCTCCCCTTTCCACCAATACAGAGCAGCATGGCAAAATTGATTACATTCAATTTCTATTCCTATATATTTACCTGTAATCATCCGGTTTCAAGTCCTCTTCTGTTGCTGAACCCAAGCATCATCACATACAACATCAATCATGATTAGTTTGATGCGTAACGAGCAAACTTTGAGATTAGACGTCCACTCTTTGTGGCGATTTGATCAATCATGTCTTTGTATTCACTCAGCGGTGAAATGAGGTGAGGTGCACGGCATTAGAGTGCAACAATCTTTCCTGACGGTGTCCACCAATGCAGTTTCTCAATGAACATTGAACATGTCTAGTAACAATAACAAATATAGTAACCAAACTCCCTACCTGAGACGGTAAGGCGGGCCAAACGCTTCTCTAAATGGTCATTATCCTCTTGTTCGGGCACCTAACCCTCTCTAATCAAGGTTACATTGTGATACAGGCAAAATAAAAATTATTGACGCATTGACAAATTTCCTCGATCTGTTCACTCTCCACGCTCCCACTAATACTTCCCATTGAAGTTCCTGAAACTACATAATTAATATTAGTTCCCATTGGAATTAATGCAATATTGTTCGTACGGTAACCACACTTGCTATTAATTATTTGTTTAGTTTTTAAATGCAAAGAATCTGTCAGTCAAAAAACATTCTAGAATTCTTTACAATCCAACCAACTCAGCAATACAAGTAGGTATATGTGAGCATTTAGTACCATCAACTCACGTAGAGGATTTTTCGACCAAATAGTTTAGGAAACACTGATATTTGATCTGAGTGAAGTGAAACATCAATCCCTTGACATTCGTGGCAGGATGAACAGTGGGAAAAATATGGTTTACATAGCTCCACGACAGTCGTATATAAATTTATCCAAATCCGTTCTATGTTACTAAGGAATTCCCCGCATATAATAGCACCGCATTCTCGCACACACGACCGTCTTCTGCGTCTCATTGTTCATGTATGGCACGCGCATTAGCTGATAAGAAATACGAGTATTCCAGTAATCCCCCTTTGCGTATAAATAAATTTAAACATCACCTGTCGTAGATACACCCGACTAGCGCTTCAAATCCCAGGTGTAGATCTGATTGATACAAAAAGAATATTGTTCATTATGTATATTTCTGTGTATTAACACGTATTTCAGTCTTTTCCGGCCGCGTTTTTGTATTTCCTAATATTTTCAGCAATCAGCTTGTAATTTCAGAGCATTTGTCTTTTATTCACAGAATATTTTTTTCCATTCCACATTTTTTTTTTCAGAAAAAACAGCAGTAGATAGTATGGGCGCAAATATGCTGTGTGAAGGAATTAGATGGGAATAAATAGAGTCACTTATCAGTATAGGGAGTTTGCCCCCTTCATTTTCATGGACGGCCGGAGTCAGACAGTCGGCTAATGGGTGACTCATTCTGATGGATGGACTTTCGGGTTATTGATAAGGTATCTTATTAGGTTATATATATCGTTAGGCTTTTATAAATAGAACGTTTACGCACTACCTTTGGTGTGTTCGCATTTCAATGCTGGGCATACTGCATTGCAATTTCGTCACATATCATGTTGCATATGTGCAATATGTTAATTGGTTTTATAAATAGAACGTTTACGCACTACCTTTGGTGTGTTCGCATTTCAATGCTAGGCATACTGCATTGCAATTTCGTCACATATCATGTTGCATGTGTGCAATTTCAGTGTGAATTTAGGATTTATTTCGTGGATTGAAGGTTTATATTTTGAACATTTAATTTTTTATTTTATTTTAATATGTATTGCATTTATATATATATGTTTTTTTCTTTTGATGGTTCTATAGGGTTACGCTTGGTCACTAACTTTTGCTCGTTATGTATATTTATCCGGTTTCTGGTGAATGCGGTAGAGGAACCACCTAGGCAGAAAGTTCGATGCGCTCCTGGAAAATTTGGTGAGTTTGCTCTTGCCTGTTCTTTGTCGTATAAATTTGCTTCCGTGACACGTTTGCTATGTTATGAGTGAATGGTTTGTCATAAATTTTATGTCTGGATTATGATTTTATATACTTTTCTGTAGATATATGTTTGTATTCTTATCTAGTTGTGGTATATTCTACTCCCTCGGAGGTTGTTTGGTGGAGTTTTTTAGCTGTGCGATGCTTGATCCAAGCCTGATATTGAAGATAAGCTATGTTTATGTTTTCCATTTATTTATTTCATATGTATATAATATCTAAAAGAATAGTATGGATTATTAGTCAGGTAGTTTGCGGGCAAATGTATATATTTTGGCTTGATGCAACATCTGCTCAGAGAATCTATCTACCCCATATTCCATTATCCAGGTTTTTAACCAGATGTATCGGTGTTCCATTGACGCGGTATTCTAATAGCGAGAATACATGAATGACATGGATTTATTGTAAGTTATTAAATTGTGTTATGTATACATAGAACTGATCGTTTGATTTATGTTGAATTTGTATTGTTTACGGAATTTTTATTGTTATCTCATTCAGTTATATGAATTTTTAGGACAGTTTAGGTTTGCATCTTCCATATTATTTCAGGCATAATTGGTAGGTTATGGCAATATTTTGGTATTTTATGTGTATATATAACATTCTGTTACGATACAACCGTGGTTACTTTAGTTAAAGAAATGCTAATTTATTCCTGTTTGAACCGAGTTGAGGTTAATTTCATCAGATTTTGTATGTACTATACCGTATTTACGTAGAAGTATTCCACATCATTTACTATAGGTTTCAGTTATGTCGCTCGTATGTCTTGGTTTCCTATACACATGCTAGTTCCTTCTCGTTCATCATGTTTTTTAATGTATGTTTCGAGTATGCTAGAGAATTAATCTTCTTGCTTTGTTATGACTCGAGCGTTTAGTATATTTTCGTTTCATTTTGTACGTTCTCTGTACAGTTCCCATCTTCAATACAATCTATTGGTTATTTATACAATATCGTTTTTTTAGGGTATATAACGTGTGTATCTGCAAAGTAGAACATTTTTTCAGGTATAATTAGTTACGAGTTTAATATTTTTTTTGTTTAATTTAAATTTTTTAACAACCTGACACAATGTTTCACGTGGATCTTTATACATAGAACAGTCGATTTGTTACAAACTTGGTCTTGCTGTTAGGGTATTGTATGTTTATTGTAGGACCATTACTCAATGTTTAGGTGATTTAGAGAGTCCCCTGGGCAAAAACTACGTTCTGTTTATGCCTAATTGTGTAAATTGACCGATTTATTATGATTGATACCAAATGTAGTAACATTTTACTGTCGGTTACAGCAGAGTAGAGATATATGTAGTTATTTTCTTATTGGTTTATGTGTTTTTCACATTAATCATGGGAATGAATGTTTAAGAGGTGTAAATTCGTACTGCATCTTTGTGGAATTTCGTAATTGAACCCTAGCAAATGTGTAGTTTACCGTTTAGAAGATGATTTACTGGATAGTGGGTCGTGGTGTAGAGGTGGTTAACACTCTGCGGTGGTCATCTGGACTTCGTCCAAGTTGAACGTGATTTTGAAAGTTCTTGGGGACGTCGGTCTCAAGTTCCAAGCTGCTATTCGTTGCAGTGATTTATTTAAGTTATCAGTAAACAGAAGCCCAGCTTTTTATGACCGCAAACTCTCTGAGACTCATGTCAGCCTCATTCGTGACCACTGTACCTGTGTATAGATTCTTTGTTATATCCAGAATGTGACTTTGCTCGATTTTGTTCAGAGACGATGGGTTAAACAGATGCAAGGTATATCTGAAGTATTGCACGTGACCGGATGTTTCCCTTGAAATGTGTTATATATCCGTGGTAGATCACAGAGAAGTGACCTAGTAAAGCAATGTAGAGTTCATTGTTATAACAGTGGGCTTGGGTTGGTACCACTGGAGGCATAGCATCAGTTAGGTCTGAGAATTTTGTCATAGATTTGAATAGAAATCGTAGTAAAAAAAACATTATGCTCATGAACTTGGATTTAAATGTCAGATATTTTTGGCATGACTGTTATGTTAATAAATGGTTTCACGTGAACCAGACCACCTTATGAGTTAGAGTGCAGGATTCTTTATATTTTTATAAGATTGGTAATGTTCATCGACATCGTGTATTGATTGACCATACACCTTTCCATAATTGAGCAGTATTTATCATCTGGGTGTGTTAGGATACACCGTATATAATAGTTAATCATTGTCGGTTAGGGTAGAGTGGATAATCTTATGTAGCTATTTAATAGATGTTGGTGTATATTTCGATTGGTTATCATAGGAATATATCTGTATTTAATATAAATTCGCTTAATTTCATGGAATGTTGGGTATAAAATACGCTTACTTATATGTATTGATCCAAAATATTGATATGTTTCACCTCTCGACACTGGAGATCTTGGAGATCTAATTTATCGGTTTTGTGTAGAGTGGTTGTGTAAAATTCTTCAATAATTTAATGTTCATCTCAATTATGTTATCCGCTTACACATCTTTACTAGATGCTTATTCCCGCACGTCCTACTTCTATAAATGTTTGTGATCCGTTTGCAGTTAATACACTTATAAGTTATTGATTAATTCCGGCTTTGTTATGAGATTGCGTTCTAATTCAGAATATATGACATATTCGAGCATTCACCGGATCCATTGTAGCATTTTTCACTAAAAGTTTGTGATAACGGCAGTAAACCCAACCAATCCTAATATAATATTTCCATGGATTGTATATATTTTCCCCGTTTATATACTTATGTTAGGTATTTTTCATTGATTTAAGCTTTATTCATATCAAATCTATCCACATGTTTATGTATTTTATCAATCTTTAGCAGATTGTATGCCTACATATATATATATACATTTTTTTCACTCTGCTTGTTACATGTCCAGAAAATTTCTTTCAATTCCAAGTAATGTTAGGTGATCGCTCGTTAGTAGACTGTCGGGTTCATAACGTTTATGTAAGCTTTACCGCATAGGTCAGTGATTGTTACGGATGTTAAAGTGTTAGCAAGTTTTATGTATGTTTTTTACTATTAAAATAAGATTTTTTTGTAGTGTTGGATGTGTTGCTTCTACCATTTTCGTCTATTAGAACGAATATTGAATAATTCCACTCTAACATATTTACTTCTTATCTGTAATGTAAGGTCCGCAGTCAACAAGATCTAGGATATATTCCATGTCTAAGGTACCTCATTAGCGAAATATATATCAATTGGCGACAACACAGATCAAATATCAATGAATGCAAAAAGAGTTACCATACACTGCAAAATACAATAATACCTAGGCAACCTAACCTAACAGTCATCCTGACCAATAGTTATGTATTTTTATTCAAGTTTGATGCTTATGTATGATATTGATATGTATGAAACTCTCCATTTGGGCTGTATAATTATCATATCAAAATCAGTTTCAATACATTTCTAAAATTTAATCCAGCAAATATCTTCTTACAGATGTTTAGAGTCCAGAATTTTATCGATATGTCTGTTATATTTTTGGATGAGACTCATCAGGAATGATCCAAAGGAACAAATTCACTTCAATTTGTTACACTTCTTTTAATGTGGAACAGTTTCATGCGATGTTAGGTTCGAATATTTAGTCATCCTAACCATCTTGACAAAAAATTATTCATTCTCGTTCAAGTTTGATGGTTATATTTGTTATTTAGTAAATATTTTGTGTGATATACAAATCAAATCACTCCACATAGTTATATTTTTCACTTTTTTTTTAAATATCACACATCATGTACACACATGAACACTTCTGTACGCATTTATAGGGTTGTTAGCCTCACTATGTAGGCACATACACACATTTGTATGCATATGCAGCGTCGGTTAACATCTGTAGCATTTTACCTCTGATCTATGATTTTTTCCATTGGCACAAAGTCCCCGTTTTTGTTACAAGATATTTAATGTGGACCAGCTTCACGTCATGTTATGTGAAAAGAACTAATCATCTTAACCTGACATTTTTCTAAACAAGAGAGTTATATATTATCGATCATCTTTTCATTCATACATATGTTACCTCTATCGATTTATGATATATTCATATACATCCTCTTCACTCCGCTCTACATTTTGATCTATCCTATGCAGTTTTGTTTAATTCACACTTAAAATTTCGATCTAGCAAATTTATTTCCTTTTCATGTGCAAATTACATTGATTGTTTTGATTTTTATACATTTTTCATATGATTCTTGATTTTACGTGTCATTCACACTCATCAAAACCTAACCTAAACTAACTTTATGTATGGTATTCAGTTATTCCCACCCATCATAACCAATGGTATTAACATGTTATTCCCACCCATCATAACCTATTCTAACCTTACGTACGGTATTCAGTCATTGATATATACATATGAACCCCTCCAGACGACTCTAAATATCACTTTAACATACATGTTACTTATTTCGCTGTCACTCTCGACCCGTATTAGTTACCACAGAGGCCCAATTTTCAAACTTGGATGGATTGCATGCTACAAGTATTTCAAATTTTTAGTCAGTTTCATACAAACGGACACATAGTCTCACACCATGTTTTTCTTAATTTACTTCAATAACTCCACTTGACGCTACAACTTTTGACAACTTGCATCTCTGATTTTCATTTTCCTATCCGATAATTTACATATTCTTGACGATGACTTCGTTTCAAGATCTGATCGGACTCTGATTTATATCACACCAATCTGTAACACATCTAGATCATTCACCTCGAGATAGGTTTCTGGCATCATTTCACTCCTTGAAACATATTCTTCTACTGATTTCGACACTTCGATGTTACCTCCGACTGACACGATGTTCGCAATTCATTACTCAACCTTCGAGTTTAGGATAATATAAACATTTCATTACAGTCTTCAAACGAGCGATCACCTAACATTACCTGAAATTAAACGAAAATACTGGACATGTAACGAGCAAAGTGAAAAAATATATATATGTAGGCATACACTCTCCTAAAGATTGGTAAAACTACAGAGACAAGTGGATAGATTTGATAGGAAGAAAGCTTAAATCAATGAAAAATAACCCAACATATGTAAGAAAACGCGGAAAATATATACAATCTTTGGTAATATTAGGTTAGGATGGGTTAGGTCTACTGCCGTCATCAAAAACCTTTTGTGAAAAATGCCTCAGTGGATCTGGTGAATGCTCGAATAAGTCATATATTCTGAATTATAACGCAATCTCATACTAAAGCCTGAATTAATCAATAACTTCTAAGTGTATTAACTGCAAACAGATCAAAAACATTTATGATAGTAGGACGTGCGGGAATAAGCATCTAGTAAAGACGTGCAAGCGGATAACATAATTGAGATGAATATTTAATTATTGAAAATTTTCAACATTACCATTCTGCATTAAACCGATAGGATAGATCTCCAAGATGACAATGAACCGGACCCAAATCCAGTGTCGAGAGGCAAAACATATCAAAATTTTGGATCATTACATTTAATTAAGCGTATTTGGTTCCCAATATTCTATGAAATTAGGTAAAACTATATTAAATACAAATATATTCCTATGATGACCAATCGAAATATCCACAAACAACTATCAAATAGCTAAATAAGATTCTCTACTCTACCCTAACCGACAATGATCAACTATTATATACGGTGTTTCCTACCACACCCAGATGATAAATTCTACTCAATTATGGAAAGGTGGATAGTCAATCAATACACTATGTCGATGAACACTACCGATCATATAAAAAAGAGAAATAATTCTGCACTTTAACTCCTAAGGCGGTCTGGTTCATGGAAAACCATATACTAACATAACAGCCATACCGAAAATATCTGACATTTAACTCTGAGTTCATGGAAATAATGTTATTTGTACTACGATACCTGTTCAAATCTATAACAAAATTCCCAGACCAAACTGATGTTATGCCACTACTGGTACAAATCCAAACCCAATGTCATAACAATGAACTCTACAATGTTTTTCTAGGTCACTTCTCAGTAATCTACCACTGATATATAACAAATTTTAAAGGAAACATTCATTCACGTACAATACTTCAGACATGCCTTGCATCAGTTTAACCCATCGTCTCTGAGCAAAATCGAGCAAAGTCACATCCTGAATATAACCAAGAAACTATACACAGGTACAGTGGTCAAGAATGAGGCTGACATGAGTCTGAGAGAGTGTGTGGCCATAATAGCAGCTTGTCGGTTAACCTCTTTAACAAATCCATGAAACTTAAGACCGACGTTCACAAAAAGTTTCAAAATCACGTTGAACTTGGATGGGACGAAGTCCAAATTACCACCAAAGAGTGTAAACCTCCTCTACACCATCACCCACCATCCAGTAAATCGTCTTCTAAACGTTAAACTACACATTTGCTGAGGTTCAATTACGAAATTCCACATAGACGCAGTACGGACTTGCACCTCTTAAACATTCATTCCTATGATTATCGATGAAAAAACATACAACAATAAGAAAATAACTACATATTTCTCTTCTCTGCGGTAACCGACCGTAAAATTGTACAACAGTGGGTAAAGCGGACTATTGACACAAGTAGGCATAAACCGAACGAGGTTTTTGCCCAGGGAACTCTCTAACTCATCCTAAATATTGAAAAATGGTCCTAGCAAGACCAAGTTTGCAACAAATAGACTGTTCTATATATAAATATCCACGTCAAATATTGTCCCAGGATGTAAAAAATATGTATAAAACACTAAAAATATTCAACATGTAACTAGTTATACCTGAAAAAATGTTCTACAGTGCAGATACACACGTAATAAACCCTATTATTCCGATATTGTATAAAAAAAAACAGATTGCATTGAAGATGGGAACTGTACAGAGAACGTACAAAACTAAACGTAAATATACTAAAGCGCTCGAGTCATAACAAAGCTAGGAGATTAATCCGCTAGCATACCAAAAACATAAATTACAAAACGTGATTAACGAGAAAGAACTAGCATGTAACCAAACAACAACTAATGTGTATAAGATACGCAAACATACAAGCGACATAACTGAAACCTATAGTAAATGATGTGGAATACATCTACGTAAATACGGTATAGTACATACAAAATCTGATGAAATTAGCCTCAACTCAGTCCAAAACAGGGTTAAGTTAACATCTCTTTATCTAAAGTAACCACGGCTAAATCGTAACAGAATGTCATATATACATATAAAATACCAAAATGTTGCAATAACCTACCAATTATGCCTGAAATAATGTGGAAGATGCAAACATAAAATGTTCTAAAAAATCATATAACTGTATAAGATAACTATTCATAATTCCGAAAACAATACAAATTCAACATAAATTCACCGAGCATTCTAACCATACATAACACAATTTAATAACTTGAAATAAATCCATATCGTTCAGGCAATCTCGCTATTGGAATACCGCGTCGATGGAACACCGATATATCTGGTTAAAAACCTGGATAATGCAATATGGGGTAGATAGATTCTCTGTTCAGATGTTGCAACAAGCCAAAATATATACATTAACCGCAAACTTCCTGACTAATAATCCATACTATTCATATAAATATTATATATATAAATTAAATAAATAGATGGAGAACACAAAACATAGCCAATATTCAATATCAGGCTGGTATCAAGCATCGCAATTCTACAACAACTCCACTTAACAACCTCCGAGTGAGTCAGTTATACCACAACTAGATAAGAATACAAACATATTTGTACAGAAAAATATATAGAATTATAATCCAGACATAAAATAAACAACGAACCATTCACTCACAACGTAGCAAAGTGCCACGGAAACAAATTTATAAGACAAAGAACA
>SDVV010019751.1:0-13459 GCA_016164225.1 Gammarus roeselii
ATATTTTGCTGTAGGGTGATCGATATGTATAGGTTGTTACTAAATTTAATCCCATGAAGTACCGATGTAAACTTTCAATGAAGTACTTGCAAGCATCGTTTCCACACTTTCACGGAAGAACAATGACATTTCTCATTCATCCGCGGTAAATAATGATAATAATCAATATCCTAATGTTACCAATGCTCAGCTATTGTACTCTAATATAACAAACACTACACAGCGAGGAGAGAAGCTTCATTGTGAGATGGGTATATCGTGAAATGCGTAAATTAAATCACAATACGGAGAGACCGGTACTTAATTCGTTTAGATTATTACACGCTAGACGATGTAGGCACCACGGGGAGCCTGATATGGCGCTCATATACGTTCATGACGTAGAACATTGCATGATATGCCCTGAACCTATGCTCTGAACGTTCTTTATGACGTAGAACCTGGCATGATATGCCCTGAACTTAAGCCCCGAACTTATGCCCTGAACATATGCCCTGACCGCTCTTTATGACGTAGAACCTTGCATGATATGCCATGAACTTTGGCTCTGAACACTCAATATGTCGTAGAACCTTGCATGGTATGCCCTGAACTTATGCCCCGAACTTATGCTCTGAACTTATGCCCTGAACGCTCTTTATGACTTAGAACCTTGCATGATATGCCATGAACTTTGGCTCTGAACGCTCAATATGACGTAGAACCTTGCATGGTATGCCCTGAACTTATTCCCTGAACTTATGCCCTGAACGTATGCCCTGAACTTACGCCCTGAACTTATGCCTTGAACTTATGCCCTGAACTTATGCTATGAACTTAGGCTCTGAACGCTCTTTATGACGTAGAACCTTGCATGATATGCCCTTGAAATTTGGCTCCGAACGCTCTTTATGACGTAGAACCTTGCATGATATGCCCTGAACTTTGGCTCTGAACCCTCTTTATGACGTAGAACCTCACATGATATGCCCTGAACTTAGGCTCTGAACTTATGCTCTAAACTTAGGCTCTGAACTCTCTTTCTGCCTGCAATATTAACTAATATCAGCCTGATGCGACACACAAATTTTCCGATCTCTTCTCTTGGAGGTTCCCATCTCAGTAGGACTGCTTGCCCTCCTAATGTCCGGACGAGCTCAGGGAGCTCCTGCAGTCACTCGAAACTTTAATGCATCCGAGACTCGGTCAGTGTTTGCGACGCTGAAGCTGCTACTGATTCTGGGTAACTTATATCCGCCTTTGTCTTGAGGAGGTGCAAGTTTGGGGGACATGGGCTGTAGGGAACGGCAAGGAATAGGATTGGGGTGGCGGAAACACTAGAGAGCTTGTCGAGATTGTGATGGATAGAAGGGGAATGTAAGTGACGACTAGTAATGAGTTTTGACAGAGTGGGGCTTTGAGGTCGATGTAGATGATGACTTAGAGTTAGTTGAAGGGGTGGGGGCGGGGTGGAGGGTGGTGTGAGGGACGTGGAAGAGGGGGGAAATTGCAACCCATTGCAACCGATAAGTAGTTCTCAAACGCTGAAACCGTCTTATGATTAATTCCACAGATGCGTCAAAATATAGGATCGTTTCCCGTCTTTATTCCTAAGAGGAATATGCATCCATGTAGAGCTCTTCAGATTTTGGTGGTTAGGTTCTGACCCGACGATGAAACGTGTCTTATCGTAAGCTGATGATTGACCGAAGATACATTCATGCGTCCTGGCGTCGGTGGATGGTTTTCCAACGATAAATTAATAGTGTTTAATTTTTGACTGATGGTTGGCGGACGATGAATAAAGGGGGTCTTGGCGTAAAGTGATGGTGACAGAAGGAAAAATTAGCGTTGTTTTACTGTCGGATGGGGGCTCTCCGACGATGAACCAAAGGGATTTATTTCGGCTGATGGTTGGACGGCGATGAACCAAGGGATTTATTCGGCTGATGGTTGGTCGGCGATGAACCAATGGGATTTATTTCGGCTGCTGGAAGCCGGCGATGATAATTAAATTGAGACCAACTGAAATTCGCATTCTATTCCGGAATAAAAAAATTGACTGTGTTCATTCAAATGACAACGAAAGACCATTGAAATTGAATTAGGTACATTAGTTTTTTAAAAGGATAATAATATACTGAAACATGCAAACGGTTGGTATAATACGACAACGTTCTTTTTCGTTTAGATAATGCAAATCCCTGATAACGATCTTGCGGAGAATCAGCTAAAAACAATCAAAGAGATATGTATGCTCAAATTGGATATCTTTGGGACGGATTCGAATGTAAAAACCAATTAACGTTCGTGATTATATTATAGTGCTCTGTACTGCTGTAGTTCCGTTATTCGGTTCATTCTTGAACATCACAAACTGTAACGCAGTGATGATGGTTCAGGCGCTGATGCAGCTGTGATCGCCATGTTTAGTCACTGAGATGATTACCTGCTACATAAATGCAGATGAGCCTATGCAACCATATTCAGTATTTGTGGACACGATTGACCTTTAAACATATGAGCAATTTCATACTGTGTGAATTGAAGTGTCCTCTATAAGATAATATCACTGTTGGTATTACGTTCACTTTATTCGCTACGTGTTGTTTAAGAATGTTTCAGAGGTTTTGGTAAAATTACTTGAGGCATTCGACAAACTTTCACCGATTCAGGGATCCTTCTTACCTCTGCCGATTCTTCTCACTCATATAATAAACTTGAATATTTCAAATAATTTAATGTGTAATAGTTGCTAGATTACCAGCATGAGGTGACTTTTGATGATTCATGATGTCATGGACAATTACAATAAACTCTTTGTGAACACATTTTGCCGTACAATGTTCGACAGAGCATCGTTCGTCCACTAATGATTGTTTGCAGTGTAATTGATATAACGTCAAAGCGATTTTTTGTATAATAACGTGGAATAATCATTTTACATGATACTTAATTTAATGCGATCTGAAATCGATATATTCACCATAACACACAAATGATCCTATGATATGTTTGATGTTTAATCTTCAGTTTAATTTGTAAGCGTATTCCTATTACAATGTTACACCAATATCTTGTTCGATCAATGCTGTAGGCAATGGACGCAAACATCAGCCTTGTGAATTACTCTGCAATTCTAATTCAAGCGGACAACGATTAATGAGCGCTTGAATATTGCGATCAGTCAAGTTACTAAATAAACGAATGATATTAATTTGAAAGGCACTCTTTTGACATCAAAATCGGTGAGCAACTGAAGTAACTTTAACCTGTTGAAGTCAAACTCATGCAGCAGACTGCAGCATGACGTCATGTAACCTGTTCAAGCCAGCTTATGCAGCAAACTGCAGCATGACGTCATGTAACCAGTTTGAATCAAACTTATGCAGCAGACTGCAGTATGACGTCATGTAACCTGTTCAAATCAAACATATGCTACAGACTGCAGTAGGACGTTAAGTAACCTGTTCAAATCAACTGTATGCAGCAGACTGCAGCATGACGTCATGTAACCTGTTCATGTCAAACTTATGCAGCAGACTGAAGCATGGCGTCATGTAGCCTGTTATCCTGTTCAAATCAAATTTATGCAGCAGACTGCAGCATGACGTCATATAACCCGTTCAAACCAAACTTGTGCAGCAGACTCCAGCATGCTGTCACTTAACCTAATCAAGTCAAACTTATGCAGTAGGCTCGAGCATGGCGTCATGTCCTGTTCAAATCTAACATATGCAGCAGACTGCAGCATGACGTCATGGAACCAGTTCAGATCAAACTTATGCAGCAGACTGCAGCGTGACGTTATGTAACCTGTTCAAATCAAACTTATGCAGCAGACTATAACATGACATCATGTAACCTGTTCAAGTCAAACTTATGTAGCAGACTACAGCATTACATCATGTAACCAGTTCAAATCAAACATATGCAGCAGACTGCAGCATGACGTCATGATACCTGTTAAAATCAAACTAATGCAGCAGACTGCAGCGTGACGGCATGTAACTTGTTCAAGTCAAGCCTATGCAGCAGACTGCAGCATGACGTTGTGAAACCTGTTCAAATCAATCGTATGCAGCAGACTGCAGCATGACGTCATGTAACCTGTTCAAATTAAACTTATGCAGCAGACTACAGCATGACGTCATGTAACTGCTCAAATCAAACTCATGCAGCAGACTGCATTATGACGTCAGGAAACCTGTTCGAATCAAACTTATGCAGCAGACTGCAGCATGACGTCATGGAGACTGTTGAAATCAAACTTATGCAGCAGACTGCAGCATAACGTCATGTAACCTGTTCAAATCAAACTTATGCAGCTGACTGCAGCATGACGTCATGTAACCTGTTCAAATCAAACTTATGCAGCTGACTGCAGCATGACGTCATGTAACCTGTTCAAATCAAACCGATGCAGCAGATTGCAGCATGACGTCATGTAACCATTTCAAACCAAACTTATGCAGCAGACTGCAGCATGACGTCATGGAGACTGTTGAAATCAAACTTATGCAACAGACTGCAGCATGACGTCATGTAAGATGTTTAAATCAAACTTATGCAGCAGACTGCGGTATGACGTCATGTAAGCAGCTTCATTGACAAGCCTTAAACTTAATTACGCTATAACTTGCAGGCGCGAATGTTTTACACGAAATTGTACAATGCGCATAATCAGAAATGTGTGCCCATTTACATTATAGTTCGGTGGCTCAATGCCAATGAACAGCGTTCAAAATTCTAAGGATGAACGGTCATGCCCATTGAAGTGAAAAAGTTACAGCTCAAGTGCGCCGGCAAGCATCATTGATTTTGCCGAAATTACATGATGTTTTACTAACGATCAGTAATTTCTCTTACAAGTGATGCCGTTTTGAAATGAAAAACGGGATTTCCACTCGAAAAATAACGTTTCTCTACCGTAATTACTAACGGTGTAGGCGGAGGGGCTTAACGTACTCGCCCCATATTAACGAATCTAATCGGCCACGTTTTTTTTTTAATTTTGTAGATTAATTTAATGTCCACAGGACCGATGGTATTCGCTAACGAGTAATACGTTAATCTTAGCTACGGAATTAGTAGGAGTGAATCATCTCCAACAGGAAGGGACGTTGAGCAGGTGTCTCAAACTGGTAGTTAGCTAAACAAAATTGTCGGTGAGGGTACTTCAAGGAGGTTGGAGGAGGAGGAAAGGGATGAGGGGGGGGAGGCACCAACTAAAAAAAAGTTGATTGTGTGGGGCGTGAGGTCGTTTATAATAACACAAATCGATGAGGAGCTCAACATTTAGTAATGCCCTGTGAATTAGTTCATTCCATGGCTGATCATGTGGTTTAGAGTTACATTTATTCCCTAAAATCGTTATTGCATTCGCTTATGTCTCGGAGTATTTTACTTTGAATGGGACAAAAAAGTACCGAGGCTCGAATTATTCAACTACCGTGCAAGTCTTCAGATCTAATTAACTACAATTATATAAGAGGCGAGTTCCTCTGGGAATTACAGTTAATCATGGAAGTATAAATAGAAGGCAAAATGTTCAGTCTTCAGTTTACGACAAACTTGATGCTAAAAATGTGACCTTTTCCTGACTTAATTGGAGTAACATCAGAAGCCTCTGTCATCCCTAATGACTTAGTCGGGATAAAGAGGTAAGGGTAGAGAGAGGTGGGTGATGGTACGGTGAGGAGGACGACGATAGTAAAGCTTGGTGAGGGTATGGTGAGGGTGGTGAAGGTAGGCAGGTATGGGATAGGCAGGTATGGGATAAGGGTAGTCGGGGGTGGATGATTGGTAGGTGAGGGAACTGAGGACTGTAATACAACTACATTTTGCATTGTACTATGATTCATTTTGCGCGGCACTGATCACTTAGCATTTCATTTTTGATGCCGATTAATTGTTTGGCATCCGAGATTTATGCGTGGTTTATACACTTATTAGGCAGTATGATTGCATTTCGGGGACAACCAGTCCTACTTCACTTCACGGAGTCATAAATTCATGTTTCAGATGAACACATTCATCTGCACTATAAAACAGTAAAAAATCGCATCTCATATTTTCGACGGAAACATTAGGTGACAACACTGGGGAGCGATCCTATTAGCCGAGATTCTGAGGTGCGGGCTGTGAGGGCCAAGCGAGTGTGGCAACCGCAAGGGCGATCAGAAAGGCTGAACCTGTGTTCTTAGAGGGACGTGCCCGGGGTATGATATACAAGTAAGGCAAAATAATTAAGAACAAAACTATAGCAGCTCATTGGTTGCTAACGTTGACGAACAAAAACTAAGTTCTGTGAAACGTGTAGGCGGGACAACTATATCCATGGTGAATTGAAACGTTCGAAGGTGTAAAGGCCCATTCAGTTCAAACTTACAACCAAGAAGAAAGTACCTACGAAGGCAGCCTACGCCCAGGACATCACACCATGAGAAACATAAACTACATCAATTCAGGTATGCGTCGGGGCTCTTCATCCGTCGTTCTAGGAGAAGGTGTAATATTTATGAAGTATGGGAACAATACAAGACGGGCAGTCGTACATGTCAAGCAATCACAACAAAATCTACAAAAATATATATTATTTACATCCACACAGGCCTGGATAACCGCCAGTCGGATCAACCAAATTAGACGCTACCCCCAAAGAACCAACAACTTCAAAGTGCGGTAGGTTTGTCTAGGTTGCCACAAAAAAATAGGATGCGAGAGATTTACCAAGCAGCGCTTAATTGCTTATAACAAACGTTGAAATACTGATCTCAAAACACGATAAAGGAACAATACCAAGCAGTCTTCGAAAACCGTTTACGGAGTTACGGTTTTGTTCCCCTTGCAGGGGTGAAGAAGCTGTACGGTGTGAACAACGAACCGACCAGACGCTACATAAAGGAATATCACACCTATTCGTACCTATTAATGCGCCGTGCACTACGCGCATGCCCGCCCACAAATTCCAATTCAACGAATTTTCTAGTTTAATGGCAAAACGATTTTGAGCCGACGGAGAAATGAGTGTTGTCGTCAGGTAGGAAAGGTGTATAGCTCTGACGTACATAGTCAGAAAATTCGGTTGGGGAAACAGTCGCTACAACGTAAATAATAACGGTAATCGTAAACCTGTGTTGTACTTGATGTGGAGAGGAATGCTCACATAAAATTAGTATATACAACTTTATCGAAATATCAAATTACCGGTATAGTCAATTAATCTACCCAAACAAAGATGACAGTCTGCATGAGCTCCTTCGATTGTGTCTTTAAATCTTCACCCTCCTTACCCTCGCTAGGCTTTTCTATTCCATTCTGCCACTCTATGGTAGAACTGATCAGCCCGCGAGATAGCCGGGTAATTAAGTGGATTGACCATTTATCCCTGTATGTTTACAACTATGAGTCACTTTCTTATCACTCCCTCTATCGATTGTTGTCTCTCCATTCGCGAATTTCTCCACAGGACAGATGAGGGCATGGAGCGGTGGATGATGGAAGAGAGAGGTGAGTGCTATTAGAAAAAGTGTCAGCAGGTCGGTTGGAGAAAGTAAGGCTAAGAATGCGGATTGTGATAGTGGGAAAGGCTGGTGAGGGCTGGAAAGGGCTGGCATACACAGGGAGGGTCACGTGTGGGTGAGGGTAGGTAGGGACAAGTAAGGCTAAGAAGAAGCCGGTGAGGGTATGAGAGGCGGGTAAGAGGAGGGAGGGAGGGGAAGAGTGAGGCATGGGAGATTATGTCCGGTTGTTAGTGTAGAGAGAATAGGGTTTGTGTGTTGGGAGATGCTGTTGAGGATAGGAAGAGGCTAGTGAGGGTGGGTTTTGTGAGGGCATTTGTGAGTAGGGTGTGATAGCAGAGGGTATGGAGGGATTGTTGAGGCTAGCCAGGAGTTTGTGTTAAGATGTTGGCTTCGGTGAGGGTAGGGGAAGGTGGTGATGGTAGGGATAGGCAGGTATAGGTAGAAAAAACTCGGAAGGTGTGGAAGGATGGGCGTGGAGAGTAGCTAGTGAGGGCTAGGGTGTGACGATTTGATGTGGCATTTGAGCCTAGGGAGGGCTTGGAGAGGAGAGAAAGGGGTAAAGAAAAAGAGAGCGGTGACGGTGGTGGTAGGAATAGGTGGATGGTAGAAGGGAAGAAAGTTGAGGGTGGAGATGGGTAGGTGAGGGTGGAGATGGGTAGGTGAGGGAAGTGAGAGGCGGGTGAAAGTAGGAAAAGGCTGAAAGGGTAGCAAAAAGTGGTTGAAAGTTGAGAGGAGTCATTGATGCCAGGGGGAGGTTAGTGATATAGGAAAAAAGGGTATTGTTTAACGAAGTATGACAACAAGATAATACATGATGATGCTATAAAATATAACAATGAGTAGATAATTGAAAAAAATCATAATTGATCTGTTCATAAATTTTGTTATTTTGTGTCAGGTATTTTTACTTCATCATTACAACCAACGTAGTTGAAATAGCTTGCGAAGAGCCCTCATCACACAAGTTGTCGTCTTGATTGGGGCAGAAACACCGGAAACTTCAGACGATGTGCAGGCCATAAACGAGACAATTGGAGCCTGTGTTGAATAAGTTGTATCTTAAATTAATACAAATGGATTACCAGGCCACTTTGCTCGCTTGCACTGCCATCACAGAGCAAGCGTGTTGGTGCTCCAGAAGGAAACTTAACTGTTGTGAAGACAGGTTCGCGCTCGGTAGCCGACTTTGTGTCCTATTTTTTTGGTTTAAAAATTGTCGCAATGGTATTACAAAGCAATAAACAATGTGTCCGGGTAATGTATCAGGCCCAACTCTAAGGACACGTGTAATTGTTTATTATATTGGATCTAAGGATAAAAAATGTCTGGCTACTCTAATAGGCAAAACATTGAGGATGGTATTATTGAACTGTTCCAATGGACCTTGTGGAAAACAGTGTTTCTGTATACTGAATTAGGCCCAGCTCTGAAGACACGTGGTATTGAATTGTTCTAATGGACTTTATGGTAAACAATGTCTTTGGATTATATGTAATCTGTCCAACACTGCGGACACGTGCTATACAACTGTTATAATGGACACTTCAATCTTCAAGCCAGGCTTTGTCCATGCATCCTGACGAGCTTTTGTTGATTAACTCCCTGCCACCAGTTTAGTTCGGACGCAAGAGTTGTTTCAATAGCGTGAACGTTCTGGCCAAGGAATCTTATCAATATCAAGTGAAATTAAAGTCTTGTTCTTTCCAAATGAACGTAATTTTGGAATCTGGGATCAAAAATGATTGCATCATAAATAGCGCTCACGAAGACTCCACTCTCTCTACATTCCCTTTCACTGAAGCTGCTACTGACCTGGCCTAAACTGATTGATGTTTTCTGACCAATTGATCCCTGATCCTTCACCACAAGCCACGGCCTAACTCTTCTGATTCTTGTCGGTGTAGAACTCAACCTTTGTTTAGCCGACTGTTTCTGACCTCTACTTCCTTTCTCATTTCCACTCACTGAAGGAGACCTCAGCCGAGGAATACAAATTAAATCCTCTCCCGGGACACTGCTCCTGCCGCACGTTAGGAGCGTGGACTTTGTGGGGGTGAGGGCGCAGCTCAGGCCAACGAGGCGGAAGGAAATGATGAACAACCGGACAGGGATTTCTAGTGCTTCGAATAATCAACATCAAAACTTGGAATTTAATTTAAAAGCAAACGAATTACGAATTGTCACCGTGTTCATTGACAATCAAGACATATTGAGGTGTCACTGAGGCTTAGCTGAGCTTGGCTGAGTTACGGTGACATTTCTGTTGTGGAATGTCTTCAGTTCCTGTCAGCTTGGGTCCAGCAATTCCTACGGCCTAAACCATTGAACATTATCAACTCCACTCCCCACACCAACGGCAAAAATAAATCCTGAATCAGCACTTGTATTCCAAATTCTCTATTGTCTGGACTCCCCCCTCAGATCCCATCGTATTAGCTCGCCTCGCACCTCCTGAAGATAATGGCGCCGTAACTTATCTATGGTCAGGAGCAGCTTCAGCGACACACCAACACCGACGGCGTCTCGGATGCATTAAAGTTTCGAGTTACCGCCGGAGTTCACGGCGGGCTCCCGAATGAGTGGATGGCAAGCAGTACTCCTTGAGGGTATGGGAATCGAAAAGGGGTAAATTCACTGCTAATTGCTGGTGTCTTATTTTAACTGAACGCAGTTCTGAAATTCGTTTAATTAAAAATCTTCAGTAACTAAGAGCAAATGACAGCCCAAACGGCCTATCTTCAGCGCGCAGTCTCTTATAAAAAGGAAAGTGGAAATTTTGGGGGGCTCAAAACAATTTATGAAGAAACGATTGGATTTTTTTAAGTGTTTTACATTGGGATAATCCATCTGAATATTGAATACCTAACTGTATATTTGACAAACTGAACTGAAGAAACTTTCGTACCATGTTTCACGACATGATTCTTCTAACAGTACATAGCCTCCATGTTAGGATCGTATTTCGAATATTTAATCTATTTTAATACATGCAAAGTATCGGTTGCTCTAATATGTAGGACAAAATATAAATTTGGCTGCATATATATTGAGGAACAAAAGGCAACGAGGTAGCGAGTAATCGTGTGTTTACTTTAATTGATTACTTCCGTTCGGCACAGGAGTGACTACCACACGAGTTCAATCCTGCCGGCAGGATGGGGTGGAAAAATTATACTGCGCCACAGTTGCAATAAGAGTAGGCAAAACCAGCGATAAGAATCAAGCCACAAGAAAATATCACCGCAATCGCCGATAAATCGAATCATTTCCTCACAATTTTGTGCACGAAAGAGGATGTCTGAGCTGCTGTACAAAAAAATAATCACATTGACGCAACGTACGAACTCATGAACGTGTGTCGTTGGACTTCCCTAATGAATAATTTGTTGAGGTCGTACATCGTTGGAAGAATATCCGCAGCTCTGGTGAAGAAATTCGCTAATTGTATCACTCTGCTACATTTCGTCGACATGAAAACGACGAAATTGCATGTAATTGCAAACTAAATAAAGTGGGTGTTGCCTCATACATTTACGTTCAGCAATTCAAGACCATTAGTATTTTTTATTGCAAAGTGTTGGCTCAGTAAGATAAGCCTCGGTTTAATTTTTATTCGCTTCTACTGGGACAGATGGACTCGGCTCACGTTTCTTTCCCACAGAAACATTATCACAACAACTTAATTGAGCGTTCGCTCTTCATTACGGAGCGGAGTACACAAACCTGAGCGGTCCATTCAGGGACTGGCCGGCGGGGGCACAAAATTGCTCTGCTCATAGGGCAATGAAACTAAAATAATTCCAGTGATATTGAAAGCAGACTTTTCAGTAGATCAGTGTAATTTCAGTGATATTTTTATCTGAATATATAGCGATGCAAATCAAACATGAAGTAGGGTAAACATGTTCTGAGAACATATTGTGGTTAGAAAATATTGAACACAAAAACAGGTCATGAATGCTGTCAAATAGAGTAGAAAATGGCAGAACAATACGTTGCGCTGTTTGTTTTGTTTTGCGAGAAACTTAGACATTCATAAGTCTCGTTAATTGAAAACTTGCTCATATGTAAAGGACAAAAGGAAGTTGTGAAACGGAGAAGAATGTCTAAACAAATGTAAAAATACATCAAAGGAAAGTAGAACCTTTGCATTTTACGCTCAAAAAAACAGCGGGGTCTACTCGCGTTCTCGTTAGAGGATAGTATTGGTTCCCGAACGAGTAAAAGAGTATCTATTCAACTCATTCATTGTGAGTGGAAGCAATTGCTTTATTCCGTTTTTAGTGCGTTGTGATTGGTTTTAACAGAGGGGAAAGTTTTCGAAGTGTGTACACAGACTGCAGGGCATGTCAAACCTCCCGACAGAGCATGCGGATTGTATGGCCATAACACGCCGACTGCGGAGTGCAAATGGCCGTCGAAAGATTTATACACTAAAATTCAAGCTATAAATCCCACAAAGAAGACGGCTAGTCTGGCGAAAAACACACACTGCAGAGGGAAGGCCGGTCGCCCCACAGAACAGTGGCGGTCTGTACATAACACGCCGACTGCGTGGCAAGGCTGGCCACACCACAGAGCATGCATGCAGCAATCGTCTGGCCACACACACTGACTGCGGGACAAGGCTGGCCACACCACGGAACATGCAGGCACCAATAGGCTGGCCACACACACTGACTGCGGGGCAAGGCTGGCCACACCACAGAGCATGCAGGCAGTAATAGTCTGTCCACACACACTGACTGCGGGGCAAGGCTGGCCACACCACAGAGCATGCAGGCAGCAATAGTCTGGCCACACACACTGACTGCGGGGCAAGGCTGGCCACACCACAGAGCATGCAGGCAGCAATAGTCTGGCCACACGCCGACTGCGGGGCAGGGCTGGCCACACCACAGAGCATGCAGGCAGCAGTAGTCTGGCCACACACACTGACTGCGGGGCAAGGCTGGCCACACCACAGAGCATGCAGGCAGCAATAGTCTGGCCACACAGAGAATGCGTGCAAGACTCGCCACCCGACAGAGCACTCGACAAGAGGATCGCAAAGAAATAACTTTCAAAATATGATTTTGTCACAAAACGACAATATGAATAACAAACTAGTGCCTGTGAAAGATTGCTTCATCAATTACAGAGCCGTGATGTTCAAGAAATATTTCCCAGTTGACCAGTCAGTAAAGTTGGAGCTGCATTTGAGATCATGGTCTGGCACTATTGTGTTAGCTGCATTTGAGATCATGGTCTGGCACATTGTATTAGCTGCATTTGAGATCATGGTCTGGCACTATTGTGTTAGCTGCATTTGAGATCATGGTCTGGCACATTGTATTAGCTGCATTTGAGATCATGGTCTGGCCCTTTTGTGTTAGCTGCATTTGAGATCATGGTCTGGCACTATTGTGTTAGCTGCATCTGAGATCATGGTCTGGCACTATTGTGTTAGCTGCATTTGAGATCATGGTCTGGCACATTGTATTAGCTGCATTTGAGATCATTGTCTGGCACTTTTGTGTTAGTGGGTATGAGCCCGTAACGGTACTCGCATTCACCCATCCCTCTAGCCTACGAGGCCGTCTGCTATCCTAACCGGACAAGCAGATGTAGGGACTATGGTACTCGGAAAGGCTACACTGCCTAAGAGGAGAGCAGCTTGCTCTCCTCGATGCGGCGGTGAAGACTTGAAGGAATACCATATATTTTTAATCTTCATTTTTATTATTCTTATGTGGTACAGTGCTAGCACATACCACTGAACTAGTGAGGGTGAAATCGGCCGGCAACTCACCCTCACACCCCATAATATTCGAAAACTGATCCCGCACCAGGAGGAGAGCATTGCTCAACTCAAAGGTATGACGTAGACTCAACGAAGGTGTGCGGGTGAAGTCCGCCGGCGACCATCGACGCTTACCGATGAGCCGCAACGGCGGCTTACCCCCACTCTCTCT
>SDVV010019752.1:0-13459 GCA_016164225.1 Gammarus roeselii
GAGCAGAGGTTCCAGGATTCAGAGGGGCCTCTATAGGGTCCCACAGTTTCTCAAAAGGCTCCCAAAGGGCCTCAAGGGTGTCCCTAAGGGCCCCAGAAAGATCCAAGTGGACCACCCCAAATCCACCTGGTCTCCCAAGTCCCCCGGGTTCCCGAAACCCTGGGTGCCCGAGTCCCGCGGGTCCCACGAAAACCACCCCTCTCTGGGTCACCTTGTCTCAACCAACCTCAATACATATAATAATAATAAATTCAAAATTTATCATCATGAAAAAAGGGCAGAGAAAAATAATAGAGCCCAGGCAAGAAGAAATAATGAAATACTAAAATAAAGTGTTAATGATCTATCAAATGAATAATCATCCATCCACCCCAAATTTATGAAAGGATACTTCTCGGATAGTGATATGTATCGTCCATTTAAAATTTTGACCGCGGATGATTTTCAAGGCAAATTTCGGGTGATTTTCGACCTTGCTCAATTTATTATCTTTTTATGTACACAAACAGTATTTCCATGGGCCTTTGCTCAATGGTTTCGTTACTATGTCTTGGATCTAAGATTTCACGCTCCAAATACTTCACTTATCTCGCGATGTCCGATCATACACGCACGCAATTTTTTCAGTTGTCGTTGTTCCAAAGCTAAAGCCGATGACGGTCTTCATTACTATTCCGCCAACGGCGTTTACCTGCTTGACCACCTGCCCGCGCATTCCATAATCAGCCAGACCAGCAACCTATTCTAACACCAGATAGTCATACAGTGTAGAGTTTGCAGCGCCTCCTGGGTACATTTGACGAGATGCAAACATCGCCGTGCCTCCAGGCACTGTCAATGCGGTCTACTTGACTCGGTTGGCATCGCTGGCAGTGAGGCTGAATGAGACGTCGCTTCAGCTAACAGCGCTGCTGGTAGCTCTTCTGTCTCGAACGGAACAAGTTCGTGATCATTGCCTCCTGGTTTGGTAGACACGGCAGAGGCAGCAGCAGCATCTTTCGAACCGTTATGGGCAGTTCAGTCCGTTTATTCCCCGATTTACACCTCAAATGCGACTAGAACAACAGTTTCCACCTCATCAACTCAACAGAGTTCTTTCAGAGCCATTACACATGCTTACAGAAGCGTTATCAAGAAAAATAATTTCCGACTCCGGTTGCCTCAAATATTATCGTATGTCATTCGTGAAAATAATTGCATTCAAAGCCCTAAATGCCAGCCACCCGGCCCCAGATCCATCAGAAGGGTAAAGCTGCATTTATTTTGACGCCTGTATTCGAAAATGTAAGCGCTACACCAAGGTTTTAAATGTGTAAGCGCTACATCAAGGTTTCAGTGGTATTAGCAGTTGATTCTCTCTCAAGTGACTGCTTTCGTACAGGATCTCACCTCGAATGGGCCCGAATCATAGTCTTGAATACCCGGGTTTGCGGCGTCCGAAAACCATTTCCAACGCAGAGCAGCCTCCGAGGAACTGGATAGAGGAGATTTTCCGGTGATGCCCTCATGGGAGTTTGTGGTCAATCCATTACTAATACTGCCTGCCTAACAGAACTCTGATGATTGACTAGGGTGCTGCTTCGGTAGCCTCGCGAAGCGGGTCCCTTGCTCCACTGTGCCCTGAAATATAGCAGAGACTGCTCTTTAGTCATCCACCCAGTGCGGGGGATATACCATTTCCTGCGCCTCCGGACGAGGATCTCGCATCTCCGGTTATCGTTGCCATGGAAGATATCATGAAAGCAATGAAGCCCTTCCTACGTGCTTCTGGAGACGGACCGGATGGTCTCCGACCCGGCCACATTGCGTCACTTATGAAGAAAATGTCATTGGTGCCTGACTCAGTCACGCTTCAACTCTCACCGAGTTCATCAAAGTGACGCTTCAAGGCGAAATCCCTCCTTTTTTTCGGAAAGGCGTTTAACGGGGCCGCACTTTGCGCTTTAAGTAAGAAACATCGGGCATCTGCGCTATTGCTGTCGGCAACCCCACCCGGCGATTTTCAAGCGAAAAAGGCTGTGCTGCAACATCAGCTAACAGTTTGTGCAGTTGATTCAGTCCTGTTCAACTAGGGCTTACCACCCATAGGAGGCTGTGAGGCAGCCGCACAATCCACGCGCCATTGCATCGCTAACGTCGTTCTTCAATAAAATTTTGCGTAGTTTTTAAATCAGATACAAGGAACGTGTTCAACAGCAATCGGCGCGACGTTTTCTTGCAAGCTGCCCGTGATCGCACTTATAGTAAGTACAGTCTTCTATGGCAAGCACTCATTGTTTTTTCTGATGAAACGGGGGGTGTTGGACAAGGGGTATACGGGTATCGAAAAAGGGGACCCCATGGTGCCCGCTCTTTCCTCGGCGTCGGGCAGATTGCGTGAAGTGCCGCCCCAGAGTTGAGCATTTGGTACTTGGATGAAGCCACGCTCCGGAGGGAGCCGAATACAGTTCTAACTGATTTCCGAGACCTGTGTAAAAAGTTCAACTATATTGGCCTGGGCGTTAGAGGCAAAAATGTGAGTTGTTCCACGTTAGCGATACGGACACCGCCTCCAGGGAGGTTGCACGTTCAATTCCTGACATCAAAATAGCGCCCGCTGAACAGTGCACTGTTGCTGGTGCAACGATCCTAATCCAAGCCATCCCAGAAGCGCTTGAAGGTAAAATCGAAAACTAAAAATTGACGGATTCTCGACTGAACGTCGAGCCACATCAAGATTATACCTCACAGAAAAACTGCTTTACCACCCCTAAGCTCATGTGCTTCTTGCGCTATGGTCCCACTAACTTTCACTACTTGCACACTAATTATCTTATGAAATTCGACAAATTAGTCCAAAGCACTGTCTGAGCATAAGCCAACATCCCGTTTTCCGGTTTTACACAGAAGACGCTACTCTCCCAGTCAGTTCTGCTGGTTTAGGTATTCGAAAGGTCGAATATATCAGCTTGCCCAGTTTTACTTAATCTAAGAATTCTGTAGTTTTTTGTTGAGGTCATTCTGTAAAACGTTTACGTTTTAACGCTGACGAACAACTCCAGGAAGCAGTTATGGCACAGAAAGCCCAGCATGGTGAGGAAATGATCGCACCAGAGGAAGAACAGATGCGCTATACAGAAGTTTTAGGACATGGAGGGAGTAAGGATGACCTTGTAAGGACTGATCATGCAGGCACAAGATTCTAAAACCCAGGCTCGCCCCCTAGCTGCTTCCTCTCACGATAGTGGCTCTTGACTAGACGTAATTTCTGTCGCTCCACTGGATACTTTACTGGAGCCAGACTCGTTACAGTTCGCTCTTGCGCTCCAAATTGATACACCGGTGTGCCATCTGCAGGTCTACCGCTGTAGACAACGCATGGAGGAATTGAGCACTCATACGCTCTTCTACATTTACAGCGGTGGTTGTCATATCAGGCATTTGGCACCTAATGACATTATTAATCCATCACTCCGACGGCCTTGGTACGAACCATGAACCTGATCCTGACGACGATAAAGTCTCCCCTTTGCTAGAGGTAAAACCTTCGTTTAAGATTACACCTGAGTATGAACCTTTGCGACGAGTTCCCTGCCTAGCACTTCTTACGAGACGAGCAAAGCTAACAATGCAGCTGGGAACAAAAAAAAAGAGATATTCCTCTTTGTGACCGTTATATTTTAAGTTCTTTGCTTCAGAGGCGACGGGTGTTATTGGTGAGTCGCTGCTATCTGATGCGCGACATCTGTCAACGTTATCTGCCGCCTCTGGGGACCTTCGCAAAACGTTTTCGTTGAAGCAAAGGCTAGGACTAGCGGTGCAACGAGGTAACGCTTCAAGTGTTTAATTAGCTTTCAAGTCAATCTACTTTGGGGAGTTTATCAGATCTGTTGTTAAATTAGAGGGAGTAGGTCGTGACTTTACCAGGGTTTTGATGCAGCAGTGGTATGATTGAATGCCATAACCACTGGCGAGCACAGCTGGAGACAGAGGTCTTCTCCTTTTGTTACTCCTTAGAAAATAAATGTTAATTGGAGGCATCTCTTGGAGGAGTTCTGGCGTTATAAAAAAAATACTATACGAGGTTTGCCATCAAAAAACCATTGAGATCCTAACAAGAAACAAACCAGAGATGGGTAACGACAGTTCCACAAACGAGGGCTGTTTGTTGTGGGCAACAGTGGGCAAATGGGTTGGGTAAGGGCAGTAGCAGAACGAGAAAGGAGGGAGGAGGAGGTAATGGAGCATGACAGAGCTAGAAGGACTTGGTAATAGCCAAGAGGAAGGAGAAGGGTGGGTCCGGCAACGCTAGGTGGGATAAAGCAGTGGCAGAGGGAGAACGAAAGGTTTATAGATATGGTAGCACAGAACGGCAAGGAGGACCCGGTAGCAGCGAGGAGGGGGTAATTGCAGAGAATACTAAGAAATACACAGGGTGCAGGGGAACCTTGAGATTTTACTTCTAAACGTTTATGAAGCTGTTCTATCGAAGTAGTCACAAGTGGCAGTACTTAGTTCCATGATCGGGGGAGGAGATCAAGATTAGGTGCTTATCTCCACCGGAGCCACAACGCGAGTCACCGCATGCTCCCCCGTAGGACACGAAGATCACCGATTTAGGTAGGTTAACAAACCTTCGTGCGCGAAAACAGTCACTATCAGAGTTACATTATATACATACGCAGGCTGGTGCGTACAGGAACGGAAAGGGTTCAAACGCAGCTACATAACCAGATTATCGTCTCTGTGCATTGTGGGGTAGAGAGACCACACTGCGCCTGGACCGGTAATCGGATTTTACGCTGCTTCGTTTAGTCCGGTTTGTTTTCCAAAAGCCATTAGCTTTTTTTGGAAGGTTAGGTCAGTGATTAAGCTCTGTTGGTTGCACATAAGATTCAAGAAGACTCGTCGGGCCCCTGCGAGTGCGATGAAATCCATCAGTAAGTGTTTAACGCTGACTACTACCTGGTGGCAACAGGGGCATGGTGGCGCGTCCAGTCCCATGTCTACGTCCATTAGATGGTTGTGGGTTATCCATGTGTGTCCCGTGCACAAGCGGTTGATGAATATTTGCTCTCTTCTGTTGGAAAACTTGGTTTTCCATTCTCCAACAAAAGGTTTGACTGGAAGCAATTTTGTCTGCTTTATTGCCACATGTCATTGCATCGGGATGTTATATGGAGTTGATGATAGGGAACCAAACTTGGTAGTGTATGGTGATACATTGCACTTGACGGGTAGACGTCAACTAATTAGCGAGGGAGTCCGCGAGCTCATTTCCCCTTATTCCCACGTGACCAAGGATTCAGGCAGAATTCGACCGCTTGGTCCGTCTGAAATTTCCGTAGAGCGGGTTGTTCATAGAGCACAATTTTGAGCGGATTGAGGGCACTGAGACTGTCTCAGAATACGATATATTTGAAGAGGCGATGTTTTTTTGTAATTGAGATGGCTAATTCGAGGGCGTACAGCTCTGCAGAGAAAACCGAAACCTTTTGTTGGAGGGTAGCAGAACGTGAGTTCTTCCAGCACACAGCGACAACTCCTACTCCGTCTGCGTTTTTTTGGCACGTTAGTGTATATATGACGGTAATTTAAATAGTGTGCCTCGAGAAGTCTCGGAAATTTTCGGCACTAAATGTTAGTTGGAGTAATTGCTTTAGGGTATATTTGCAGATCTAAGTTAACTAGCAGTGAGTTGATCATTCAAGTTGGTGGGTTGATATGAAAAATTCGGTGGGAGATTGAGGGCTTAAAATGATTGCAATTAGTGTTCAGTGAGGCGAGTAAGTTGTTTACACGCAGGGAGAATGATAGGCATATATCCTTCATAGCCGTAAAGAGCCGTTTCTCGGAAATATTGATGTGGTTGAGGGCCGGGCTGTTGATTAGGCTCCAAGTCTTGAAATAGTATTGTAGCTAGAGTTTGTCTCGTTGGAGAGGAATTGGAGAAGCTCGTTAGCCAGAACGTTCAGGTTGCTGTTGTTGCTCAACCCCAACTCTCCCTGCGATGGAGGAGCCACAGTCAACGCAAAACCCGAAACCCGGGAACCCACCGACATGTGCATGTTGTGGATGTATTAGCAGATGCAGGCATTTGTATTATGCTTACATCCCTGAGAAAGTTGATGTTGTCTCCCAGGCGCTTCCACAAATCATGTACCGACGTGATATTGTGGTCAAGACGACCGGGTGCTACGAACAGGCACGACGTCATGACGTGCTCGACCGTATCGGGCGAGCCCCTGCATCGCAGATAAAGGTCGGAAGGGACGTTCCCCAGTCTATGCTGGTACAACTGGAGGGTCACCTCTGGGCAACCCCAACTCCTCCACGTCCACTTCAGGCGGTTGCCCCCATGACTGTGTTAACTATGTTCGCCCAATGCAAGGGATGTGAAATGTGTGTGTGTATCCGTTTGTGCATAAATGTGTTGTCTGTAGAACGAGGAATGGTCGTGTGGTGATGACCGGAGTGTGTTGCTGGTGTGTTGTGTAGGTGTGTGTCTGTTGGTTTGACAGGGGTTCAGTAGGTAGTGGCAGAGTTGTGTCTGGTCTACAATCTCGTTAAAAAATTGAGGGCCTCTTGTATCAAGATGATGTTTGAGAGGGAGGACCTTGGTTTCCTCTTGCAGGTGGGAAATTAGTGTGGACTGTGTACAGCCCGTTGCGATGCGCAAGGCCGTGTTCCGTATCTTTTGTAAGGAATTAATATGTGTGGGTGCGAGGTCAGAGAACCAGGCGGTGTTTGCGTAGGAGATGATGGGACTAATAAATTGTTTGAATAGTGTTGTAATCGATTCTTTGGAGTGACCGTAGGTGGTTGTGGTAAGCACCCGGGACACATTCAGTCTTGGTATGGCTTTAGAGCCAATGTTGTTAGTGTGAGGTTTGAATGGCACCCCCGTGTCATAAATTACACCAAGGAATGTGGTAGTGGAACTGTAGGGTATGGGCCGTGTTGTTAAGCGTAACATGGGGGTGAATACGGATTTCACTTTTGTTTGGTGATAATAATGTTAGGGAAGACTTGCTAGCAGACACCCTCATTCTGTTGTCCAGCAGCCAGACTTCAAGAGAGTTCAGGTACTGCTGGAGGTGTGCGGCGGCGATCTCGTGTTTGTGGTGTTGTGTGATTATTGTGAGGTCGTCCGCATATGACCTGATATAGGTGTTAGGTTCTGTTGGATTTGGCAGGTTGTGCATGAAGACGTTGAAAAGGGAGGAGGAAAGGACGGAGCCTTGTGGGACACCATTGGGGAAGTGGCGGATACGGGATGGCTTGTTATTGTAGACAGTGTGTGCTTGTCTGCCTGAGAAGGAATTAGCAATCCCTTTTTTGTAGTTTGGATGTATCTGTGTGTTCAGTATTTTGTTCATGAGGACATCTTGGAACTGTGTCGAAGGCCTTACTAATGTCTATAACGCATACCAGGGTTCGTTCGGCTGACTTCTTTTCATTTAGGCCTTCATGGATGGTCTGGGTGAGATTGATGAGGAGAGTGGCTGTCGAGTGTTTGGTCCTGAACCGTGTTGTGTGGGGGAGAGTGGAATGCGGGTATTAATTTTGTTAAGAACCAGTCTCTCCGAAATTTTCGAGAGGTTCGGGAGAAGAGAAATGGGTCTGTATGAGGCTGGATCTGTGGGAGCTTCGTTAAGATTCCGGATGGGTATGATTTTCCCTTGTTTCCAGGTGTTGGGTATTGTATTGAGTATTATGGAAAAGTTAAAGATGTCTGTGAGGGTCGCGATGGCGAGAGGACCTAGATGTTCAAGGTGAAAGTAGGATATGTCATCTGGACCCGTTGCTGACGAGTATTTAGTTTGGCGGATGGCGGCTATGGTCATGACTGGTGTGAATGGAGGTTCAATGTTTGGGTCGATCAGTAATTTGTGTAACTGTTTGAGTATCCTGCTATTGTCCAGATAGTGTGGTAGGTGGCAGGTGTTTGTGTAGTGTTTGTGTAGTGTTTGTTGAGTATGTTGTCTTGTTGTTGGTCTGATGGGATGGTGTGGGTGTTGAATGGTAGAATTGCCTCATGTGTGTCCATGTGGTTTGTGTTTTTGTTGTTGAGACTTCTAATAAGATTCCATAATTTTGATGGTGACGTTCGGAAGTGTGTGTTTGCAAGCACATCTCGCTACAGGTTCGTCTGTTGCTCACAAATATATGCATCTATTTCTGCGTCTAGGGTTTGAATCGGTGTGATTCGGTCATAGGTGGGGGGGGGGGGGGTTAATTACAGAGATGAATTCGTTGCGGAATATGGCGTTTGATATGGGCCGAGAAAGCTGGATTGAAGCCACGAACGAACCCGGCGAGTATGTGTTGCCTATCTGCGTGGAAAGTACTGCTGTGAAGTGTTTTGTGGACGTGTCGATGGATGTATATTGGGTGATGTCAAAGTCTTGATGGGCGGTTTTTATAGATAGCGTGTATTCGTCCCAGTCAACTCTCTTGGAATTTTGAAATGTGTGAGGGGATCGGAGTTGATAATTAATGACTATTGGAAGTTGGTCGGACGACAGGTCCTGGTGAACCGCCAACTGACAATTTAGAGCAAGATTGGGAGAGCAGAATGAGACGTCCCTTCAGTTCCATGAAGGCGAGCCAGCAGCACACTAGAGATGAGCTGCGATGTATTCATCTTGAATTTATCCATCCCATGTACATGTATTTTTTATGAGATTTTCAATAACATATATTGTGAATCATGTTTTGAAACATGAAGTAGCTACAAACCGGCGGCCGACAGATGTGCTGTCACAAATTCATTTTATCTCTTGTTTCGCTAATTCAAATAGCGCATAAGAAAACTAAGTATGATGTATTATACCTAAGTACTGAAAACTCATTGTTAGACGATGGAAATAAATGATTGAATAATAATAATAATAAAATAATAGCAGTTGTCCTTGCAAGAAAATAATGAGCGTGCGGCGCGATGCATGAATTGACGGATTTGTTGCAGCTATAGCAGGAGTCCTTGCTACAAAGACAGAGTGGGCGGTTTTATGCATCTATGGACGGCTGTGTTGCAGCTACAGCACAATTTCTCTCCGCCAAGTAGAGAGTTTGCGGTGCAATGCGCGTGTGGACGGCTTTGTTGTAGCTGTAAGCAGGTATCTTCTCGACTATGTAGAGACTGTCTGACGAAATGAAGGAACGGAGTACTTTGTTGTAGCTATAAGCAGGTATCTTCTCGACTATGCAGAGATTGTCTGATGAAATGAAGGAACGGAGTACTTTGTTGTAGCTATAAGCAGGTATCTTCTCGACTATGTAGAGATTGTCTGATGAAATGAAGGAACGGAGTACTTTGTTGTAGCTATAAGCAGGTATCTTCTCGACTATGTAGAGATTGTCTGATGGAATGAGGGAACAGAGTACTTTGTTGTAGCTATAACAGGTTTTCTTGCGACAGAATAGACTGTGCGATGTTATGCATGTATGGACGCTTTGTTGTAGCTATAACAAGTTTTCTTGCGACAGAATAGACTGTGCGATGTTATACATGTATGGACGCTTTATTGTAGCTATAACAGGTTTTCTTGCGACAGAATAGACTGTGCGATGTTATGCATGTATGGACGCTTTGTTGTAGCTATAACAGGTTTTCTTGCGACAGAATAGACTGTGCGATGTTATGCATGTATGGACGCTTTGTTGTAGATATAGCAGGTTTTCTTGCGACAGAATAGACTGCGCGATGTTATGGATGTATAGACGCTTTGTTGTAGCTATAACAGGTTCCTCGTGACCAAGTAGAAGCGCGCGCGGTGTGGTGCATATGTAAACGACTTCGTTGCAGCTATTGTACATTTATACGGAAAATAAAATAGATGGTATTATCCATGCTAGTTGGGTAGTACACCCATATATACAGTAACCGTGTATATGCCTTCGTCCAACTGTATAGAATGTGAGGTCGGTAGCTAACTAGACAACATCCTGTAGCCGGTGATCCATCAAAGTGTTGTGCGCTTCAAAACCATCAGGGATTAGGCACGATAAACAAGGAAGGTCCCTCCGTCTGAATGTTATGCCACACCAAATTAATTGATAAGAAACAGGATATGGAGCTTGCTGTTAACCTCTAAAATTACTCAGACGTCGGTCTTGCTGTAGACAACTTAACTAACTCAGACGGGGTCCAGGTCATGATGGCCCGGAAGATAACGAAGTAGGTACTAAACCATACGTGTGTGTTTGTGCGTGAATAGCCTTGTCTGCAGAGCAGCGAGAAGAGACAGACATTGGAGGCCAGGCAGTGTTTAGCAGACCCTGGGCCCACGAGGTCAGATTATCACCAGCTCTCGATCTCAATACTCTTATTAACCCATAACCCAGTTGCACTCACTTTAAATAAACAGACATTATTATTCGTGTTCTCACTGTTTCAATAAAAGTTCTGTCAAGACCTTTTGGTATAAATCATTTGACGTTATGAAGCTTTGTGTGCCTAAAATTTCAGGAGTAAGTGTTATTTATATGTTTTATATAACCCCAGTTTGATTTTTTTCACCTTGCAATTTCAAAATTGAAGGTCAGTTTGAACAGCATGCTGTCATGATTACTTGAATCTCAGTTGGCCTAACTCATTTTATTCATATTTTTTTATTCATTAGTTGAAACAGTTTATTACAAAAAGTTGTAATGTTATGATTTCATTCAACAGTTTAGTACATTTTGGAGGTACAAAATTTAACGTCCTGTTCAAGATATTCAGAGCTTCTCGAGCAACCTAAACCTTACGTACTAACCTATGGATTTTACCTGACACTAAAATACCTAAAATGAAAGTATTCAGATTTACTAACCTAGACGCTAACTGGAAACAACAATGGGCAGTCAAATACTACCTGGCACTATTTGACAAAAATGTACTATTAACACTGAACAAGAAACAATGAATGCACCGCACGGATGTTGAGCAGGTAATTCATTTGCTTTTGACAAGGTGACAAATTCAGATACGATTGCAAAAAACTAGAAAAATTTCGCAGCGATAATAAGTCCTTATTGGGCTAGTAGAATTATAATTATAACTCTTTCGGTCTCGACTCAACGACTGAAAGAGAAACATTGTGACGGTAAACAGGAGTAAGCGAATTAAAACAGAGTTGAAGTGGATAATGAATTTGTTTTTTTAGGGGCCGCCGTGACAGAGTGGCTAGCGTCTCCGACTGCAGTGTCAGCCTCTTGCTGCATGTCGCGAGTTCGAGCCTCGGCAGGAACACGGCGGTCTTGTGGCGGGGAGATTTGGCGCCTCCCCCCTCTGTGTCTGCCTAACTTAGCCACCCTCCTAACTAGGGGGAAACGGCTGTATGTCTATGTCTATACATCTATTGGATCTGTGAAGCTGGGCTAGCTGTATGGCAAGACTGGGTAGTTAAACGGCAAGGCTGGGCTAGTTGTACGGCAAGGCTGGGCTAGTTGTACGGCAAGGCTGGGCTAGTTGTCTGCAAGGCATGTATAGTTGTATTGCAAGGCTGGGATAGTTGTATTGCACGACTGGGCTAGTT
The DNA here is from genome assembly GCA_016164225.1 of Gammarus roeselii. NCBI lineage: Eukaryota > Metazoa > Arthropoda > Malacostraca > Amphipoda > Gammaridae > Gammarus > Gammarus roeselii. Next base: position 11,505 of record SDVV010019752.1, read on the forward strand.
CTACGGCAAGGCTGGGCTAGTTGTACTGCAAGGCTGGGCTAGTTGTACTGCAGGGCTGGGCTAGTTGTACTGCAAGGCTGGGCTAGTTGTACTGCAAGGCAGGGCTAGTAGTATTGCAGGGCTGGGCTAGTTGTACTGCAAGGCTGGGCTAGTTGTTTTGCAGGGCTGGGCTAGTTGTTTTGCCAATTCAAATTTGGAATACTGCCCGAATGGACTCTTCAGCCCGTCCAAGGCCTCCTACTACTACGATAATAACAGTGCATTATCAGGTTATTCGGATTTCTCGTTAAATGATTGCGCACATCCGAGACCTTCCTAATTGAATTGATTAGATCTTGATCATAGATTCTGAAAAAAGATTTTACAGAAACAATCAGAATATTCATGGTTTTGAAATCATGATTATAAGAATTGAGAGGAAGATTACTATTTGCTCTAATAGCCCAAAGTAATATTTTCTCGGGCCTTGACATGCTTAACAAGGGAGAAAAGAGAGTCGTTCAATAATATCTATTGATTGGTGGAATGAGAATGCAATTTTATTCATTACCATTACTTGTAAGTCAATTATCAGTATACGTAAGTCGCAAATGTCATCAGAACGGTTCACGCTGACGAAGACTTGGTACAGAAGCAAAAGAAATTAGTTTATGATTAAAAATTAAGTGAAATCTCCGATGATAAATTTTCGCTTGATATTTGGACTCATTGAAAATAGAATCCATTATATCCATTACGAATGATTGTCGAAATATAAAAACGTAAGAAATTACATGTTAAGTTTATTTCCACGTGGGTTAAGTCTAGTTTGTTTTTCGGTTATAGACCAACAATAAACAAATTTTCTTTCGCTACTGTACATGTTATCTGTGCAGTGATGTTTCTGCAATATTCCCCCCCGTAATTATACCAAATCAATTTTTAGTTCAATACTTTTTTTGTAGCTATAACACGTTACCGTGCAACACAGTAGCGAAAGCGTCCGGTGTTGTGCATGTACGGACGGCATTGTTGTAGCTATAACAGGTTTACGTGCAACACAGTAGAGAGCATGCGGTGTTGTGCATGTATGTATAAAAATACAGCCGTTTCCCCCTAGTTAGGGGGGTGGCTAAGTTAGGCAGACACAGAAGGGGAGGAGCCCAATCTCCCCGCCACAAGACCGCCGTGTCCCTGCCGAGGCTCGAACTCGCGACATGCAGCACCAGAGGCTGACACTGCAGTCGGATACGCTAACCACTCGGCCACGGCGGCATGTGCGGACGGCATTGTTGTAGCTATAGCAGGTTTCCTGGCTACAAAGTTGATAGAGCATGCGGTGTTGTGCATGTGCGGACGGCATTGTTGTAGCTATAGCAGGTTTCCTGGCTACAAAGTTGATAGAGCGTGCGGTGTTGTGCATGTGCGGACGGCATTGTTGTAGCTATAGCAGGTTTCCTGGCTACAAAGTTGATAGAGCGTGCGGTGTTGTGCATGTGCGGACGGCATTGTTGTAGCTATAGCAGGTTTCCTGGCTACAAAGTTGATAGAGCGTGCGGTGTTGTGCATGTGCGGACGGCATTGTTGTAGCTATAGCAGGTTTCCTGGCTACAAAGTTGATAGAGCGTGCGGTGTTGTGCATGTGCGGACGGCATTGTTGTAGCTATAGCAGGTTTCCTGGCTACAAAGTTGATAGAGCGTGCGGTGTTGTGCATGTGCGGACGGCATTGTTGTAGCTATAGCAGGTTTCCTGGCTACAAAGTTGATAGAGCGTGCGGTGTTGTGCATGTGCGGACGGCATTGTTGTAGCTATAGCAGGTTTCCTGGCTACAAAGTTGATAGAGCGTGCGGTGTTGTGCATGTGCGGACGGCATTGTTGTAGCTATAGCAGGTTTCCTGGCTACAAAGTTGATAGAGCGTGCGGTGTTGTGCATGTGCGGACGGCATTGTTGTAGCTATAGCAGGTTTCCTGGCTA
>SDVV010019753.1:0-13459 GCA_016164225.1 Gammarus roeselii
GATCACCAACGACGTGGTTCGAATCAGAACAGGGATGGTGAAAAAGTTGGAGAACTGAGTGGATTCGCGTGTACTGAGATGGTTCGGGCACTTGGAGAGGATGGATGAAGGGAGATTGGTGAAAAGGGTGATGAATGCGGAGGCGAGTGGTCGCAGGCCTAGAGGTAGACCGAAGTTTGGGTGGATGGATGGTCTGAAGCAGGCGTTGGGAAGAAGAGACATGAATGTGGAGGTGGCGAGAGAGCGTGCAATGAACAGGCGTGAGTGGAGAATGGTTGTGAATGGTTGACTTTGACGCTGCTCTGATGTGCTTTCCCGCCCTTGGCATCCCGCTGTCGGGATGGTCGTGTCATTATGACGCGGCGGTCATTATGACGCGGCGGGGGTAAACCAGTGAAAACTGTCGGGCCCTGCTGCTGACGACGGTTCCTCGGTGCATTCGGGACCCAGAGTGTAAGTTGAGGGGCTACCGGCCGGACCCTTTAGCACAAAAGGGCTAAGTTGTGTGAGTGTGTGAGGTGCGCCTTGCCGTCGTCCACCCCCCTTTCTGGGGGATGCGGCCTAGTGTCTGTATCTGTATCTGTGATTACCAATAACAAATGACTTTCGAGACTTATACAGACGGCGACGCAAGGCTGAGTATTACTGAAAGGAAAGGTGGCAGATGACCAAACTCATCACTCTTCTCTTGCACTCACTCACATACCAAAACAACGCGAAAAAATACGGCTAAGAGCCTTCAACGCACATGGGGTGATGAGTAAGGTTAGAGAAGAGTGTCAGCAGCATGGACGGAAAGCCCTCACAAGTTTCCCCTGCATACGTAGTAGGTAACGATCTTAGCTTCTCGGTGGGCTAAAAGCCCGAGCGGCGAACAGGGCGCTTCGTCATAGAGGCCACGCGACGCCGGTGTAAACAAGGGCGGCAGGGGAGACTTCCGCTGGGCTCGAGTGCCAGATGCCGCCACCGCACGCCGGCCATCTTGAGGAAGATCCGCTGGCGCTCGTAGAACACCTCTAGCATCAGTAATATCTTAACTCACTCCAAGTCTCTCTGCTGGACAATTGTCTACGCAAACAAGCCATCCCTCACATTATCAACATCAGACATCAGGGAATACCACATCCACCCTAATGTTAGACTGCACTCCAATACCTCGCGTCCCAACATCACGATCCTTGGAGGAACATAAGACACAGGTATAACGTTCAAACCACCCGCTACAGCACCAAAGCTGAAATTGGACTATAGTTACTCCAGCTACATACCACAACTACCAACGGACACTACCAGGAATCAATTATAAATTCAACCACTTCATCAGACTTAACATTTCCTACGCAAACCCTGCCAGGTTCTCTGGCTTTGCTCCCACGCACGAACTCCCGACAAAGAAAGCAGAACACAGCCTTGAAAAAACCAAAGTCCTCAAGCTCAAACTGAAATATACACGACCTACAGATAACCATTCAATGCGTTCTCCAAGAGCGGCGCGCGCACACACAGAAACGCACTTTACATCACTCAACTGGCTCCATGTACATCGAAGGCAGGCGTGGAGGAGTTGCGGTTTTGTCTAGGGATGATAAAGTTCGCCTATCGAGGCTGAGGTGCGGGCACCACACGACCCTCCAGACACCAATTGACTAGCAAACGTCCCTTCCAAGCTTTGCCGACGGTGCCGGGGCGCGCCAAATACGATCGAGCACGACGCGGCGTTGTGCCAAGTCATCGCCACCGACAAGCTTAATTGAAAAACGCAGTGCGTGATCTATGAACGCGTTTGTAGGTCAAATATTTTCTTCTCAGGGTTGTGGGCATATGTAGAGGCCTGCCTGGCCGTAAGATACCCAACATGCAGTGTCGGTGGGTGGCTGGGCTTCCGAGCTGTGGCTTCTCCATTGCATGAGTAGCTAGGGCTAAGCAACAACAATCTCGCCGTTTCAGAGAACAACACAGGAAAAGTTGAAAATGACAGCATTCATAGATGAGATGAAAAGCCAGGAGGTTTTGGGGAAATTGGATCCAACTTCAGATTGGTAGGAGTTATGACAAGTTACGCGAAAAAGAAACGCTTTAGTGAAGTTAGCATAATGGTAGAAGCACTGTACTCTTCAAGTGGACGTTTAAAATTACTGCTTACAATTCACTTAAATAATATGAAACGGGAATTCAATCACGATTGAATAAAAAAAAGTATTATGACACGTGAATCACAAGGACAAAACTGAAAGCCAACAGAGTGACTGATGTGAGTTTGAATCAACTGATATTATGAATCACACATCTTTCCTCATAGTGGTGACTATACATTTTTTAGATAATATATATATATACATATATATACATATACATATATATATATACATATATATATATACATATATATATATATATATATATAAGGATAGATAGATGTATATGTGTAAGATTCTCTTTAAAAACTGGAACAAGATGGTTCTGATGATGAAACATGCACAATGCAACCCTCGTCATCAGTACTTTGCTAGAAGCAGAAACGTGAAAGAACACTTAGCACTAGAGCGACCAATCGGTGCAAGAGTAATGCTCGCAAACAAAAAAAATCAACTTACTAATAACGCGGACCTAAAGTCATCCCACTAAAGGAACTATACAAGGAGTTGTGTCCTGAAAGAGACTCTTGACTGCACGGAAACCATGGCCGGGTTGGGACGCCGTACCTCCTGAAGGACAGACAGACACACGCGCTAGAATAGCTGCACTGACCAACATGACCAGATGTCCCGTGACACTCTAGATTGAAAATATAACTCAATGTTGATAAAACTGTTATCTTCATCGCATTGCTAAGTGAGAAGCGCAGGGGCTTATGGACCATCTCCACATAGGTCTCCACACCTTCTCGATGGGAGCCGAGATCCAGGACAACATCGCATACCTAAAACGGAGTGCACCCATTTTTTTCTCTTCTAGGTAGCCCTTATGTAGAGGTACTACGGGTAAGGATCCTCAGAATTATAATTTGCAATAGATTGTAGAACTCGTTCTTCTTGAAGAGACGCGGAGAAGGTGGAGACATTTGCCGGCCACAGCACTTCTTGTTAGCAAGGCGATCAAGATAACGCATTTGGTAACAATTTTATATCTTCCATCTCCGCTGCGCTCCAGCGCTGTGGCTTAGAGACCACAATTTTAAAGGCCGGTGGTTGACCAGAAACGGTGGTGCACCCAAGATATCTGCTGTCAAATATATTGTCTCTCAAAAGTGAATAGGAATATTACGACAAATTCACCCACAAATGGGAAAGGGGGTTGGGCATGCGCTGTGGCCCTTCTTGCGTCGTGTTCCACTAGCACGAGATGAGCTCTGGCAAGCCGGGGTGGCAAGCCAAATAGAGTCGGTATCTAGCAAGACATCAACCAGTTTGTCAGTGGAACTAGCTCTTAATGCGGACTAGGTCGAGGACGTGCGTCCGACAACTTCAAACTCTGTCAAAAATGTTTGAATTTTACAAGAAAAGATCACATTGACAGGGATATCCAGAAGCTCAAACGTGACGCGATTTATAAGGTCAAATTCCTGGGAAGCCTTTTCGCCAACCAACCAATTGCTCAGGAAATCAGGCTATTCGGTCTCTGAACGCAGGGCGAGATGAAGACGTAAGCGAAGTAGTCTACCGCACGTGAAGCCTCCACGACAACATACCAATTGCTAGGGACTGCACGTCGTTCGTTCGCTGGATGCAGGGAGAGATTTAAACGGGAAGATACAGACACAAAGCCGTTTCCCCCAGAAAGGGGTGACCGACAGCAAGACGCCTCTCGCACTCCTCTCATACACTCGCGCAAATAATAAATCTTAGTTTTTTGCTGCTAAAGGATACGTTCAAGACACCAGAATACACACTTAAGGCCAGGAGTGAGATAGGAGATCAGTTTCAGCAGAAAGGCCCTACCACTACCATTGGTTTACTCCTGCTGCGTCATTATTAGCGAGCGCCTCCCACTTTCACGTCCATCGCGTTTTTAATCAAGATCCCAAGAGGGGGGAAAACGCATCAAGGTCGTCTATTGAGTGCACACACTATCGCTACTTTCACACTAGTGTCCGTCCTCCCTAGGCCAGCTTAACGTCAACCACCCACCCAAACTTTGGTCTTCCAATAGACCAACGCTCACGAACCTCCGTTTTCATGCCCTCATCACCAATCCTCCCCAAGTGTCCGAACACCCTCTGAACACGTGAATCTACACTCTCATCAATATCCTCACCGTCCTGTCGTTCATTTTCAAACAACGTCATCTATGGTGTAATTCCTAAGCGTCACTCCAGCCATGCTTCTCATACATTCAATCTCGAAAATCTTCAATCTTCTTCTCCATTCCACTTTCTTCCTCCTCTCCCTCCCCGTTTCAGCTCGCAGAGCACCGTAGGGACAACACCCCTCTACAACCCACTTCTTGCTTCCTACCCGAATGTCCTACAACTCTTCCGTGCATCAGACACTTTATACGCCCTTCCTTCACTCTGGATTTCACCTCAGTTTCCGCACGGCTAGTCTGCATCACAGGAGAGCTCAGGAATTAAAAGCACCGAGCTTCAGCCAATAACTCTAGATTTAGGCGGACACTGATTTCACTCGCGTCGCTCACCCATATCAACTTGCCGCTTCCTCCTCTAACACACACTACCAACCTCCAACACTAGACTAGATTGCCAAGACTTCCTAGTGCACTGGAGTCAATGTCTTATTGGCAATGGACGTCAGATCAGCAACCAGTGATGCTCAAGTCACCGTTTGCCATCGGGATTGCTTTAGCACACTACAACTGTACGGAGAGGTCAAGAAAGTGCTTCGTTCAAAAGGAGTCATGAAACAATGATCCTCCGTCACGGCGGACTCCATCGGCAGGTAAGATGAAAAGTAATGAATTCGCAACAGATCAGATTTCATTCAAGAGGTTGGTTCCTTGCAGGTAGCTGAGGAATGGTTTTGCACTGAATAACTTCTGTTGGATCTCTGCAAGCATTAGGCAGAACGTTTGAGCAAGGCTCAGGGACCAGCTCCAGGGGAAGTTGGTGTGTCGACGTGCCCTCCAGGTTGGGCATTCTGCTATGTAATGGGCTATTGTTAAAGGGACTCAACGGTCCACGGAGTACGGAGGGAGTGACGCCTTCATTTGGTGACAGTGCATTGGTCTACTATGTTCTTTGGGCAGAATTATCTCAGTCCGTCGGGACCGGCTGTTGGAAATGACTCGGGGTGTGGTGAATCTTTGATAGTGCGCAATTCATTTATCATGGGAACATCAGACCATTCCATGTTCCATTTATTTTACACAGCTCTCTTAACTGCTGGGTAAAAGTATTCATATTGAAACGGACGCTGTTCTGCTGGGTCCGGTGCCACTGCAGCTTTTCGCGCCGCATCGTCCGCCTGCACATTACCCAGAGTGATCCGGAGCCAAGCACAAGCGAACTTTCTTCTTCCATGAAGGTAAACGTACCAACGAAAGCAAGATTGTTGAAACAACAGGGTGGCATTGATTGAAAGTCCTCAGGGTCTGCAGTGTGCTAAGCGAATCAGGAAAGATTGAGATTTGGACATCTAGAAAGTATTCTCCGCCAAGAGGGCGTCGGAATGGCCTTGAGTTCAGCAGTGAAGACAAAAGATGATGGCAAGACTCTCCTAACGACGACGCTCCCAGGAAGTACCGCAGCACAGCCCACAGCATCCTTGTCTTTCAATCCATCAGTGAAGATATGCGAGCTATTAGCGTGGTGAGTCTCCGCATGAGCTATAAAACAGCTCGAAAATTATGTGGTACAACATCTGCCTTTCGGCAAATAAAATATTGAGGGCAAAGGATATTTTCTGGTACACGTTAGATGGGGACTGCATCTCGCGAGAGTGCACCATGATAAGTGGCAGCCTGAGTTCAGCAGTGAGGAGCTCAATGCGCTATAGGAGCTCGAGAAGAGAGCACAACTATAGTAATAGAAATGGAGGTTGATTTGTTTCCGTCGCATGGAAAGACTATGCTCACCAATTCCTCATAGAAAGCTGCCAGTAGGGGAGGAACGAATGCTCGAGTGCAGGTGCGAAGAGCCGCTTTATGGACGGATACTAATGGTTTGAGTTCATTCGGTTTTGTGAAGCCGTAGACAACGTTCCCATAGACCCGTTTAGACCGGGTGATAGCGCGCTAAAGGTGTAATAATGTTATTTTGTCTGCACTCTAAGTGGTAAACTGCGACGCTTTCCAGAAATGATAGATCGATGCAAGCAGTCTATCTGTATCTGCTGCACTTGCTATTTCCAGGATATAGTTTCTGGTCGAATATTTGTCCTAAAAAGCGGACTGAAGGTAAGAAAGGGATCATTTGTCCATGGAGTCTGAGATCTGGTTCTGAATATACGCGGTGCCCATGAACATGAAGTGCACATGTTTTGCTGTAAGAAATTGTTAAACAACGAGATTTTGCCCACGCAGTCACCTGGGCAATGTTGGAGACGTTGGAGTTGAGACACAGCTGGAATCGATGCATACATCAAATTCGATTACGAAAGGAGGGACTACTCCCGCGATCGCGAATAAAGTACACGAAAGAGCGCTACCTTGTTGTACCCCTCATCTTGGGAATGTATGTATGAAAGGTGATTGCCGATTTCGGCCGGGAAGGCTCTCCGCACAGACTGTTCAGAATAAAAATGCTAAATGACCACAGAATCCCATCTGATGGATCTTTCCGAGAAAGTCATAGCGCCAGGTTATCGCATGCCTTCTGAAGGTCAAAGAAAACAGTGTGTTGTTTGCGGTCCAAGGCAAATTCAGTATCAGACACAATGCGTAGTGATGCATCCTGCAAGTTGATAGTCTTCCTAAAGGCAAATTGTAAAGGGAAGAAGAGTGAGTTTGTTTATAGGTCAGGGCATTCCAATGATCTCCAGGACCTTCGCTACGCACGATGTGAGGGCTATAGGGCAGTAGCTGGACAATCCACCTGTAGGCTTGCCAGGTTAGGGCAAAGACAGAAACACTGCCTCCCTCCACCCATCGGGATAAGAGTGTGAAAACTAGACTCTTGTAAATACCACATAGGTAAAGAAAAGTGCCGAAGGATGTAGGCGGCCACATCTCGTAGTAAATTCGATTTTAACCGAGAGCAGAGATGTCGGAAGCTCGAATGCACCAAGGTTTTTACGTACAGTTATTGGCACATTTCAAGCTACAGGATGATTAATGGAAAAATATAGATGAATTTGTCCACTATACGTTTCGTGTAACAGAAAGTAGAGCTAAAACTGAGCTAACGGATGAGCAATGTATTGCAAAGAGTTCCGAGACTTCCTGTGGGTTGTTGTTGGTCGTTTCCCCCCACTGTGAGGGTTGAAGGGGGGTTCAGAATCACCGATAGACACTAGGCCTAATCCTAACGGAAAGGGGCGGCTGACGGCAAGGCGTACCTCACACTCCTTTCATACACACACTCAAAGAACTGAGCTCTTTCACGCAACAGGAACCGGCCGGAAGACCACGTAACGCACTTTGGGTCACGAGTGCGGTCCGAGGTCTGTATCAGCAGCAAGGCCCGACGGAGGGACTGGTTTACCCCTGCTGCGTCCTCCAACGTCCCACATTTCATTACTTTCCAGTGCACTCTTCACATTACACCCTTCTTTCACTCACGACTTCAGCTCAGTTTCCACTAGTTCAGCCTTTTCCATATGGTACCCAAGGTACTTGAAACATAGAAACTCTTCACTTAGGACACTCCTCGGAAATCTCATTTAGTGATGTGCGGAAGTATCGGTATCGGTGGGCATCGGCCATTTTTGATTTCATCAGTATCGTTGAAAAATGGCCGATACTTAGCCAATACTTTGAAATATATTGGTGTCATATAACAGCATTTTGCAGTAATTTTTCAAAACAATTCAAATATTTTTGCAATTTGCACTTGACTGTGAACTAAAATGTTAATTTATAATAAAGAAAAAACATGTAGCTATGCATTGGTAGTTTTGTAATTAAATAATTACGATTATTTGCTATAACTACACCCTAATTTCAAGTTCCAACATTCATAGGATGTGTGTGGACTGAGTTAGACTCACACTATGTATGTATGTATGTATTCATTGTTGACGATAGTTATATACTGATATAAATTCTATTGCAATCACGGATAATCTAGTTCATGTTAATTCCACCAAAGTTATGTAGCTAGGACTTTCCCACATAAATTTCTCTACAATACCACACACTCTTAAAAGGTTGTATTGCCAATTCAATTATTCTGAGAAGGAATAACTAATTTAGGCAGATCAACATATTGTAAATTTCTGTATACATACTTGCATAATTTTTGGAAATACACAAAATGTTCATTAGTTTTAATTTCTACATTTAATTTGGTGTAAATTGACTTGCAAATACCTTTTATATGTATTCTTTCTCAATAGTGTTTCACTCCCTAACTACCACACCATGCATATCTGAGATGAGCTGTTAAATCATTCAAATTCACTTCAAAGTTCAATATTTTATAACATTGATCCATAATATGAAGTATGATTTCTCAGTATTCTTTATAATTTGATCTACATTGATGTCATCATTTTTTTTGGACAGACATTCTATTACCGATGCTGTTACAGGATCTTGTATCATGTGCCCATAGATTATTTAGTTTGTGAGTCATGATGTGCTTGTAATTTACCCATTCATTATAGGTACATTATAATACAATATAAAATGTGATATATTAATTCAAAGTCCCGCAAGATTCACTGAGGATTACTGTCTATCGAGTCAGTGTATCAAAATCAAAGTGCCAAACTGACTTATGAATCAATAATTATCTGTAGATGGTCTATCACTGAATAACTTAAATTGTGATTTTTTTGTCGTTGTGGGCATAAGATTTACCGGAGTAAATATATATATATATACTTCAACCATTGGATCAAAATTATGGAAAAGTATCGGTATCGGCAAGTATCGGCCATTTTTAGTATAGGTTTGATTTGGGCCTCATTTCGACCAGAGCCTCAACGTGAGTTATAATAGGCTCCCCCGTAGGGCGCGACCGTCGTTGATTCAGGTAAGTCGGCACGGCCTCGCATGCGAAAATATTAGTTTTGTCAAGAGGAAGTCTGTACATATTTCAAATGTGGCACACTCACGTACTAGCGCGTACGGGAGAGTAAAGAGTTAATGCGTATCCTCGTAAAATGTGTTGTTTCTGTGCGTAATGGGGTGGAAAGACCACCTCATTTGCACAGGTGTTTGAGGTTTAGACAGTTTCGTATAATTCGGTTTGTTTTCCGAAAGCGATAAGCATTTTACGGTAAGTTGGGTCCGTGAGTAGGCTTTGTAGGTTGCACGTGGGATCTAGGAACGTTCGTCCGGCTGCCGCGAGTGCGTTGCAATCCATCAGTAAGTGTTTCACGCTGATAGCCACTTGGTGGCAACAGGGGCAAGGTGGCGCGTTTGGTCCCATGTCGATATCCATCAGGTGGTTGTGAGTTATCCACGTGTGTCCCGTGCACAAGCGATTGATGAACGGTCTTTTCTGTTGGTGAACTCTGTATCCCATTCTCCGAATGAGGGTTTGACTGAAAGCATTTATTGTCCACTCTGTTGCCACATTTCATCCCATCGGGATGTATATGGGAGTTGATGATAGGGAACCAGTCCCGGTAATGCGTTGCAAAAAATTGTTCTTTGTGAGTAGATGGCAGTTTAGCAAGCGAGTCCGCAAGTTCGATTCATCTTATTCCATTGTGCCCGGGATCCAGCAGAATTCCACTGCCTGACCCGCCTCGATCATCACAAAGAGACCGTGCTGCAATTTACGTAGAACTGGATGTTGATAGTGCAGTGTTTTAAGCTGGGTGAGGACACTCGAGACTGTCTGAGAATACGACGTAATTGGAAAAGCGATGTGTTTTTGCGATAGAGACTGCTAGTTCGAGTGCGCGAAGCTCCGCAGAGAACATGGAGGCCTCTTGTGAGAGGGTGGCCGAGAGTGGGTGTCCCCGCACACAGCGGCGGCTCCCACTCCGTCCGCGTTTTTGTAGCCGTCAGTGCTCGGTGCTCCAAATATTCTTCCTCGAGTAGTCTTAGGAAATCCTGCCGGTACGCGTTGGTTGGAGTAGTTGCTTTAGGGTAGATTTGCAGGGCTAGGTTGACCGGTGGTGGGTTGATCATCCATGTTGGTGTGTTAATTTGAAGGATTCGGTAGGAAAATGAAGGCTTAATAGCTTTACGATTGATGTTAAGCGAGGTCAGCAGGTTGTCCACACGGAGGGAAAACGGTGGGCATATATTCTTTTTAGCCGCAAAACGGCGCTTATCGGATATGTTAGTGATGTGTCTGATTGCTGGGTTGTTGATAAGACTTCTAGTTTTTAAATATTATTGTAGTGAAAGTTTGTCTTGCCGGAGCGGAAGTGGAAGTTCGTTAGCGTGCACGTTAAGTGATTCGATTGGAGTGGAGCGGAACGCGCCGGTTGTGATACGCAAAGCATTGTTTGCGATGATCGAGAGAGGGTCGAGAGTAGTTTTGGCTGCAGATCCGTAGACAACGGCTTCGTAGTTCATGCGCGATCGTATTATTGCTCTGAACAACGTCATTCCGGTGTCCATGTTGGCACCGAACTTCAGGGATGTTACCGATTGGATAAGTCCCGTCGACCTTTTGCATCGAGTCGCCAGGGCTGCGATGTGGGGTCGCCACGTGAGTTAAGGGTCCCACACAAGACCCAGGAATTTGATCGTTTCTTCGTATACTAGAGGGGTGTTATGCAGCGTTAGGGCTGGTTTTAGGTGTAAACCGGGCACAGGGGTAAAGTGCATGTTTTAGAGGGCGAGAATCGGAATCCGTTACGGGAAGCCCAGTTCCTGACTAGGTTTAGGCACTTCTGGAGTTCGTGTTGGATTGTTATGAGGCTGGGGTGTCTGTAGCTTGTTTGTAGGTCGTCCACGTATAGCGATGAGAGCAGTCTTCCGTCTCGGGGAAGAATGTCTGCTAACTGATCGATTTTGAGGCTAAAAAGAGCGACACTGAGAACGCTTCCCACTATACCCTGGAAACTTGAAAACTTTGGAGCTTAGACGCGAAGAACAGTATGCGATTGTGTTTTCGAACTCACTTGTCACTCATTTGTTACGATACTGCCTCTGCGAAAAGCTACAGAGATAATAAATAGGCATTTTGTGCTTTTGACGATTTTCGCCTGAACGTAACTTCATCTACTTCTGCTTTAAGCCTCCTCGCTCGGGTGCATAGCGGGAATTGCTCAAATGGATTGTGGTCTGGAGTTGAGGTGCGTGGCTTTAGTGCGCCGGTATCGATTGAATGCAAGCTTCCGTGGTCGTTTTGCAATTTTGCAAAGATCATTTCATCGGGGTGTCCTAATTTTAAGTGGTGTTCCTCTGGTTATCCGGATGCTTAGGTCTGCAGCGAGGAGGACATTATTTTAGTATTTCCCCCATCATCACGGGATATATTTTGAGGAGAGAGACGAGTGGTCGTGCATGCGGTGAACGCTTGCAAGATGGCTATACGCATTATATAATGGCAAGCGGTAGATCGATCTTCAAGATGGAAAGTAGTACTGATGGGGAAGTAGTCCCTTCTGTAGGGCTCTTCCAGCACTTGCCAGCCAAGCATGGTCTGGGGAGAGGAACGAAGAGCAGATGGATAAGTCAACAGCTGATAACGAGGCTGTCTGCATGGAAGTGCGTGGGTTCTCCAGTATTCAAGAGCGCAATATCGGAAGCTAGGAAGGATGTCTCAATGCGTCCCCCACATCCGTCAGCATCATCTCTTCCCAAAGAAGGTGTCTTTCATAAAGGTCACCAACAAGAAGCTAAAGCGCAGGAAGTTGTTGAATGAGGTTAACAAGTAGTGCACATGCAAGGAGTTCATTAGGAGATATACATAGGTGACAACTAGGTACAGGGCGTTTCAGAAGCATTCTGTTGGCCTGTACCTGTAGTTTACAAAGAGATAAGAGGACATGTAACTGCTTGGTTTACTTCTTTGAAGCCTGTGCCTGATGGGGCGTTGGCCTAGAGTTAGATGAAGTGGGCTTTATACCCAGTCGCGAATGATGGCTTGTATAGCCCCAATTGGATTTCTAGGAGACAAACCACTATTGGATTAGTTTTGAATTATTAGTTCAGCATAGTTAGCACGCTACCCTCTAATATTCCATTGAGGGACGAGTGTCAGGCAAAGCGAATTGGGGTCAATCAAGTTTAAGCGCTTATATTTTATCTGGCGTGGTGGCCGAGTGCGCAGCGAGCGTGTCGGTCTCTCCTCACAGTAGACTTACATCAGAAGCTGAAAGTTGTACTTCCGACCTTGCTTTACCCCAAGTGAGACATTTTGGCCGGTCTCTTAAACGGTTAAAAGGCCAGCCCATAAACGCCGTGGGTAAAAAAATACAGACTACCAGGTGGCAGCTACGCTGCAACCAGCAAAATAAACCAAAAACTATCCAGATTACAAAAATTTGGCTATTATGTTGTATATTTTTCAGCAAATAATCTGCTTGCTGACCTGATGAAAAATGAGTAATGAGCTCTAACTAAGCATGTCAATCGATATGTTTTCAACTAGCTTCTTTCGTCATTTTTCAAGTATACCTAGAAGGGCTTAGCAGTGTAGCTGTAACTAATTATAAACATGATGATCAGTTTCAGACTCATTTCTTCATCATTGTTGTTTAATATACATGTTTACACTTGACAGTTTATAGATCTGCAGTGTATGACGAAGATAGATGACAGGTCTTGATTATGGTGGTCAGAAACTTCAAGACCAAGTGAGAAGATGATGCCACTAGTCACTGCCGAACAGAGGGGCAGAACCATCCTAGTGAGGTGAGGAGCTGATGTCACTAGTCACTGCCAAACAGAGGGGCAGAACCATCATAGTGAGGTGAGGAGCTGATGTCACTAGTCACTGCCAAACAGAGGGGCAGAACCATCATAGTGAGGTGAGAAGATGATGCCACTAGTCACTGCCGAACAGAGGGGCAGAACCATCATAGTGAGGTGAGAAGATGATGCCACTAGTCACTGCCGAACAGAGGGGCAGAACCATCATAGTGAGGTGAGGAGCTGATGTCACTAGTCACTGCCGAACAGAGGGGCAGAACCATCCTAGTGAGGTGAGGAGCTGATGTCACTAGTCACTGCCGAACAGAGGGGCAGAACCATCATAGTGAGGTGAGAAGATGATGCCACTAGTCACTGCCGAACAGTGGGGCAGAACCATCATAGTGAGGTGAGGAGCTGATGTCACTAGTCACTGCCAAACAGAGGGGCAGAACCATCATAGTGAGGTGAGGAGCTGATGCCACTAGTCACTGCCGAACAGAGGGGCAGAACCATCATAGGGAGGTGAGAAGATGATGCCACTAGTCACTGCCGAACAGAGGGGCAGAACCATCATAGT
>SDVV010019754.1:0-13459 GCA_016164225.1 Gammarus roeselii
TATATAAATAGAGACAAAGAGAAATTTTTATATTGCCAACAGTGAAATAAGGAATATCCAACAGAAACTTGAATTTGCTAGGAAGGGAGAATTCGTGGTAATAAGTACAGAGGGGCTTATTGTGCTATAATGTATCTTCATGAAACGACGAAGTGCTTAATAGCTTGTGGACATACTACCCTTCCAGCATCACTGGTTGCTGGGTCTCATCATGCACTTCCTGATCTCCGCATTCGACATCATCCAGAAAACTCGTTAATGCGTCATGGTTTGGGCAACCTTGCTTGTTAATATGTTTTATGGTAAACATTATGATCTCTGCCCTGGAGCACTGGAAAAAATACTCCTTATTGCGTCTTGTTTCGAGCAACATTGTATGTGTACATAAAATGGAATTAAGTAGTCGGTTGAGAAACTGATGTTGAGAAGGACTTAGAAAAAGTCCTTACCATGAAGTTATCAAACGAACACCAGTTTCGATTTGTCAAAACTTGTTAAAATCTTAGTTTGAAAAGTGAATTGAAAATAGTGGCATATGAACCAAAAGTTGTCCGGGAAAGGACGTCTAAACCTCACACACACCCTTATCACCCCAGTCGTGTTGATGTTATACCCAGCATTTCCGGTCCCTTCAATTCCCACGGCTTCAATTCGCGTGACAAATTCTGACTTTTATTTTTCTGTGAACTCTTTCCGCTCGAGCAGTTGTTGCCTCGACTCAAGTGTACGGAACAAGTCAACGGTTTCGAACAATTCTATAGATGTCGGCTCTAACTTTCTTTTAATATTTTATTCGGCAACAGAACAGTTGCTTGGGTGAAATTCTACAGTGAAATAAGAAACGTTTTTGTTCAGCATTGGATTTAGAATTACAATGCAATGTTTTGTACTTCGAATATGTAGCATACGATTAAAGAATGTCAATCTATTCTGTTAGAAATGTGTTGACATAGACATAGACATTCAGCCGATTCCCCCTCAACTTCTTTTTATTCATCTAAATAAAACCAAATACAGTAGATCGGAACATCATTTCATCACTCAGTGTGTTAATCGATGAGCGTGATATTCATCACAGAAGAAACATGTACCTTCTTCAGGCGTGGATATACCTGGAAAGAGGTCATGTTTTCATACTGTAAGTACAATTTTGGGGTATTTTTTGGTATACACTTTTGATTAATTCTCGTATGCGAAAACATTATTGGCGTTACAGGAGTTGATTTTTATAACTAATCCGTTTGAATAATTCATTTCAGTTAATCAAGATTTTTTGAAATGACCGGTTTGTTGCCCATCACATAAGATATACTGCTTGAACACCTCCATTCAAGGGTATGGCCAGCTCCAACGCAACTTTCGTCGACTAAAAAAAATCACGTCTCTAGTTAAGTTTATGCCCGAATATTCTATATTTTGTATAGGGGCCTGTGGTAAACTGTTTTACTAACGTCTTGTTTTTATGAATATTTTTATTTTACTTTGATTTGAAACTATCACACCACATTCTATGAGATTTCTTTTAGAAATTGAAACTTTATCGACAGAAAACACGACTCAGTCCACTTTGGGATAAATCACCAAGTCCTTTGTTATGTCCCGACCTGCCGCTCTGCATTCGTGAGCTCTGCGTTGTGCACGATTCTGTACGTGATTTTTTTTTTTATAATTGCCATATCATAAATGTCGATGACGTAATCATACACAGTAACGAGCTAGAGTCTTTTCGCCTGCACTGCTTTTGCAATACTCCGAGACAATCTCCACTTTCAATAGTGTAAAACATTGAAACAAAATTATCAAGGAATTATGATCATGGCACGTCGTCTCAACAACTAATCGAGGTGCTATCATGCAAAAATGATGATAACGTTGGATGATTTTGGGCCCAAAATAGTCAGAGGCATCCATACAAAGAAAAACTGAAAATAAATGATGGGCGTGCCTGAAATTGAAAACTTAAGGATATTAAAAACATTTATTCAGTTCAATTAGATGCACTGAATTTTTGATAGCTGCTGCAAATCAGAATTGCGGAGTCATGTGTACACTTCTCTAAGTCAGAACAAAGGTATAGATATAAGCGTGGTTTCTGCTAACAGTTAATCAATAAAAACTCCCTGACTTCAACTAGAACTTTTTGTGTGGATGCACGAATTAGCTTGCAGATTATTGTATTATACAAAGTTTTGAATGCAAGCTAGAACTCTTTCAGCAGGTCCGAGGAGCGATTGTGAAATATGGCTGATTGGCAATTATTACAAGCATTACAAACATTTATAGAGAGGGAGTATGAGGTCACTTGATCAAGAGGGTAGTTTCATTATGATTTTCCGACGTTATTAGTTACAAAATAGAACTAAAATAGTAATTCATTTGGAATTCTAAGCGACAGTGTTCTCCTATGAATGAGGGGATATATATATACCGTCAAGAATCCATGTTGCGACTCGAATAAAAAAACGTGGTATTCGGATATCAATAGATCTTCCTACGTCAATTAAGCACAATGCATCGTCCGTGATGACGAAGCATTGTAGATAAGGTCTGCTCCAGGCCGGGCATCCTAAAACAATTAGCAAAACGTATCCCACTTATTTTGACATGACTCGAAATATCGCGCTCAAACATGTTTGAAAGATTGTACTAACTTGTTCATTCATAATGATTCTGGGAAGCAGCCTGAACTCACAACTCAAACGTTATTTCGCAACAGTTCATCACAAGCTCCAATAAAGCATCTCAAAGTGTACCATTCCAGCAGATGCAGCCTTCCTACCCCGAAGCCTTATGTTTGAGGCGGCGGAATGAACGACCCGTGTGAAGACGTTAAAATCCACGGATGGACCCAGCGGAAGGTAATTTTTCCAGAACATTGTCGGGGAGGACGAGACAAGAGTTAATTGTGACGGAGAACTGGCAGGGATGACGTGACGGAAGTTAATTGAGACGGAAAAAAGGCAGGGATAACAAGACGGATGTTAATTGAGACGCAGAGTTGGCAGGGATGACATGACTGGAGTTAATTGAGATGGAGAACTGGCAGGGATAACAAGACGGGAGTTCATTGAGACGGAGAACTGGCAGGGATGACATGCTGGAAAATAATCGAGACGGAGAACTGGCAGTGATAACAAAATGGGAGTTAGTTGGGACGGAAAACTGGCAGGGATGACATGATGGAAGTTGATTAAGGCGGAGAACTGGCAGGGATGACATGACGGAAGTTAATTGAGACGGAAAACTGGTAGGGACGACATGACGGAAGATAATTGAGACGGAGAACTGGCATGGGTGACATGACGCGGAAGATAATTGAGACGGAGAACTGGCAGGGATGACATGACGGAAGTTAATTGAGATGGAGAGCTGGCAGGGATTACATGACGGAAGTTAATTTAGACGGAAAACTGGCAAGGATAACAAGACGGGAGTGAATTGAGAGGGAGAACCGGCAGGGATAACAAGACGGGTATTAGTTGAGACGGAGAACTGGCAGAGATGACATGACGGACGTTAATTGCGACAGAGAACTGGCAGGGATAAAAAGACGGAAGTTATTTGAGACGGAGAACTGGCAGGAATGACATGACGGAAGTTGATTGAGACGGAGAACTGGCAGGGGTGACATGACGAAAGTTAATTGAGACGGAAAACTGGTAAGGACGACATGACGGAAGTTAATTGAGACGGAAAACTGTCAGGAGAGACAAGACGGAAGCTGATTAAGACGGAGAACTGGCAGGGATAACAAGACGGAAGATAATTGAGAAGAGAACTGACAGGGGAGACAAAACCGGAGTAAATTAAAACGGTGAATTTGCAGGGGTGACGAGACGCATAACGAAGTGAAACGGAAAACTGCAGAGACACTGAAACGGGGGTAGTTGAG
Source organism: Gammarus roeselii (assembly GCA_016164225.1). Classification (NCBI taxonomy): domain Eukaryota; kingdom Metazoa; phylum Arthropoda; class Malacostraca; order Amphipoda; family Gammaridae; genus Gammarus; species Gammarus roeselii. The sequence goes on from SDVV010019754.1 coordinate 3,893, forward strand.
ACGCAGACCAATCGGAAGATGAGACTGAGAATTTGAGAAGAAGAACTAACGACGAAGATAAGACGAAAGTCAATTCAGAAGGGAAAGTGGGGGGTAAGTTAGACGGAAGGGTATTGGGACAGGGGAGGGAAAATGAGGTCGATACGGAAGGATATTTGAATAAACAATCAGATGTTCCTACGTAAATTAATACTTGTCTATTGATGAGGACTGGTTTTATGAGTTCAATTTGCGAACTTATGGCTCTCGTCCTTGCTTGGCTTGCGTTCTTACATTGGTAGTTCTTTCTCGTTTCAATAGGCACAAAGTCTCCGTTTATATGTTGACGGAAAAAGGTATAAAATAGGTTTTATGACTCCCTTCTCTGCTTGATGAATGTGGCACTAATGGACAAACAACACTACTTTGACCTCAGAGACAGAAGGGAAAAAAACTTTCCGCGATACCCTGAAAAACCCAAAAGTAATTCTCAGAAAAGCAAGTTAACAACGCAAATAATACGAGGACCTTAATTTAATTTAGTGGAACATGGCTAGGAGGAGCGGCCAAAACATTTTGTCTTGAGACAGGAAACCTATATTACTGTTTTATACTGTGAAACACTCGAAGGCCTATTATGAGAAAAATTGAAGGGGTTTAGTGTTTGGTGTGTTGACGTTTTTTAGTTTTAACGCAGTGTGAAGTGGAAAAAAATGATTCGACAGAGGGGTATTACAATATCATCATACAGAAATACATTATGACCATACACAAGCTTGTTGGGGCAAGGACATCGTTCATGAATTACTTCTACTGCTAATATACATCAACATGGATTCATCATACTGCCAATGTACATCAACAAATATTGAACTAGTGAATTAGATAAAACTAATCAATATATTTCACATTAAATTAAAAATACTTCATTTAAAAATCGGTGCACCTTCACTTTAGTGATATATTATTTCCCTTTCCGATGTGAATGTGATGCGAGAGTTGATATCTTTTCAGGTGATAATAAATAATACTCAAATCTCGAAAGATGCCGCTTCTATGATAATGCAGTATCTCTGTTCTCTTCATTTTCATCAGGTATTGATCAGCTCATATGAGAGAGAAAGCTGGCCTCCCGTGACACGGTGTCACCCAAAATCGACCCTAACCTTCGTCGGCTGGCGCATGTGCTCCAGATCAGCTGATATGAGAGAGAGAAAGCTGGCCTCCCGTAACAAGGTGTCACCCAATTTCGACCCTAACCTTCGTCGGCTGGCTCACGCGTTCCAGATCAGCTCATATGAAGAGAGAGAAAGCTAGCCTCCCGTAACAGGGTGTCACCCAATATCGACCATAACCTTCGTCGGCTGGCGCACGTGTTCCAGATCAGCTCATATGATGAGAGAGAAAGCTGGCCTCCCGTAACAGGGTGTCATCCAAAATAGACCATAACCTTCGTCAGCTGGCGCACGTGTTCCAGATCAGCTCATATGATGAGAGAGAAAGCTGGCCTCCCGTAACACGGTGTCACCCAATATCGACCCTAACCTTCGTCGGCTGGCGTACGTGTTCCAGAGATAGAGCGACCTCATCGGGAACATCGAACAGGTAGGAATGCTTGCTCATCAATTCCTACCCCGATAAATTCAGTCAAGTTGTTCATGAAAAGTGTTGCTGTTATATTCTCACGCTCCGTTTTTTAAGTATGAGCTATATACTTTTTTTCTCCTAATTACTATTCAGTTATCCAAGATTAATGGTGACAAGGGCGGCTCGGACATTGGTCTGGTATTATCAGGTGTGCTAAATACAGATGTATCGTGTAAATACATACTAAGGGATTGTTTGTGACAACGTTCGTTGGACATTGGTCTGGTATCCTTATGCGAGCTAAATACACTTATGCAGATTATGTGAATTAAATACATATGTGCAGATAATGTTAGCTAAATACATTTGTGCACATTATTTGAGCTAAATACATTTATGCAGATTATATGAGCAAAATTCATTTGTGCAGATTATGTGAGCAAAATACATTTGTGCAGATTATGTGAGCGAAATACATTTGTGCAGATTATGTGAGCTAAACACATTTGTGCGCGTTATGTGAGCTGAATACATTTGTACACATTATGTGAGCTAAATATATTTATGCAGCACATAGCTTAGTCGATATCGCATGATTAGTGATATCATTGGTCCGGTTTTCTAAGTTACATCTAAGAGACTGTTTGTGACAAGACTGGCTCAGACATCAGCCTGATATTATTAGTTGCGTTATGTACACTTGTGCTGCACTAATACAAAGTAGAGGATTGTTAGAAATTATTCTCATCCGATGTTGATGACGATGTTTTTATCCATTGAAGCTGCAGTAAAGTGACACATAATATTGAGGTCACGTTTACTGCATAACGACGCCCTCTGCCGAATATATATTACAACTTTTGTTCATTAATCGATTGATGCATGCATAAAAAAATGTTTGGGCTATTTATATATATTTAATTGTCTAAACGTTTCAATAATTACCATTGTGCCCGTAATGACTGATTGGAGGGCATTAATTCCGATTGTGATATGATACTATTATAAAAATAACTTGTTTCCATGCAACAAGATTAACCTCTTGTGTTACCAAATTCTGTGTTCTTCGCTGTTGTTGTTGCGTAACCTCAGCTGCTCTAGGAGGTGGAAGAACCGGGGCCGAGGCGCATGACGTTAGTGTGGATACCCACCGACATGTGCATGTTGGGTATAATACGACCGGTCAAGGCATCTGTATAAGACCGAAACCATGTTAAAAATGAATGCTGTTTTCCGGAAGCTCCTACAGACAAGTCTCCCACCTGATATTGTGATTGACAATGCCAGTGAGAAGTAGCTGGGCCCGACGCCATGACGTGCTCGACCACATTGAGCGCCCCGAGCACCGCTGACACAATTGGAGGGTGGAGATCCCTTGTCCATGTTGGTGTGACTAATGTGCCGTAATGCGTTAAATAGTGACGATCTCAATGCCTTTTAGAACATCGTAAACATTTTGGCAAACACTGGAAGCCAAATGCATCTCCTACTGAACAATGGAGTGCGTCCTAGGTCCGTGAAAGGTGGCATTACCTTCTGTTGGAGCCTTGAGCGGCCAACAGCCGATGAAAGTGAAATAATACTAGAATGAACTCTTCAGCTCTTCCCAGGCCTGCTACTCTAATATCATTTAACCTGGCAAATGGGCTCTCAACTGCTTTACTTTACCAAGAACATATTTAAATATAAAAATTAGTGTCCTCAAAGTCTCCCATTGTTGTTGTTATGAATTTTTAATGAATAAGTCGATTGCACTCTATCATTATCTTGTAAATGGGTTAGATATCCTAATAAGATCAGTTGAAAATCAATAAACGATTATTAAACATAACTTAAGTAACTCTATTCTTATCTTGGTAAGTTCTCAAGCCATATTATTATGACACTTTGAAATGCATTTAACTCTTCCAGCTTTTCATTTGCACAATCTTTTTGGCTTTTCTTTTCACAGAGAGAAAAGATTCCTTGTCATATACGTAGAATGTATAATACGTAACAATCTACGTACATAGATACATACTACGCACCGAATTCCTATAATGCACGTAGCAAGTACTACGTGGTGACTTACACAGTGCTCATTTAAGCCAAGAACGCGTTTACTTTTCACGGATATTCATTTTTTTCCCTAATCAATTTATTGGAAAAGTTTCTTTGCGCCAAATGAACATTCATCGCATAAATAGAAGATTCGACTTTATGACTAGAGTTGTCCAAAATGTTACCGTGGATCGACCATCACCGTGTCTACCCACGTTCACTGCAATCACCGTGACCATCGGCGTGACCATCAGCGTGACCATCGGTGGTCACTGCATTCGCTCGGACCACCAGTGACCTGTGCAATTTTTGTGGCCACAAGTGCCAAATACAATCGCTGTGACCGCCAGTGTCTACTACTACTGCTGTGACCACCATGTTCAAGTACAATTGCTTCGGCCAACTGTGACTTATTCAGTCACTCTGACCACCAGTGACCCTAGCAATCACTGCGACCACTAGCGTCAACTGCAGTTGCTATGGCCACCAGTGTCCAGTGCAATCACTGTGGCCACCAGTGTATACCGCCAGCCACCGTCCGCATGATCACTCATGGCGGTCCTCACAGTCACTATTGCTGCTCGAACATCAGTCAAGCTCAAGCGTCGTCTTCAATTATGATTTTTTTCCAACCGATGGATCAGTTAGAGTCCGGATCAGGTTGGAAAGAAGTGTTAATGAACACTCTCAAATAATACATCACCGTTTCCATCTCTAATGAATCACTGGCATCACCATAAATAAATTGAGTATTATTTACAGACGATGGGGCGATCAAAAGACTGATAATATTTGTGAAATAACTACAAGCATTCAGTATAAACTGAGATGATGATAGCATTACTCATAATTATTTACTCACAAAATATTTCAGGAATGGAAAGCATACATTAAATAAAGGCAATGGCTCACGATTTTTTGATTGGCCTGGAAGGACGGACGTTAAAGTGTGCATTAAGGCAGCTCACAAAAAAAAAACATTCAGGAGGCGTTTGGAAATGTGCATTCACGACGATTGCACAGTACTGAGCACAGCTGCAGGAAAAGTGTGCATTCACTCAGAAAGATATCAAGGAAAGGAAGTATGCACTGAAAGGGATTGCACACTAATGGCTTTTGGATGCTCCTAAAGTGAGCATTCATCGTCCAGTGTATGAATGCGCAGGGATCGAATGTGTGCTGGTATAAAGAACACAATCAAGTTTCATCCAACACTCTATTCATTAACGTAAATAAGTTGTGCACATGAAACTGGAAAACATAATATATAAATTCAAATGGTAAAAGCAACCAGATTGATAAAAACGTTATCAAATATACCATAAACATGACATTGAATTAATCAATATTCTCAATTTAATCCCTCATCGAACGATCAATAGCATCATTAACCCTGTCTGACATCATCTACATAATTGAATTGACAATGACATAAAATTACTTCGTGCCCTCATACTCTCAATAGTGCGGGGGTAACGACTCGAAGTCAGACACGACAGGTCATGGGTTCAAATTTGACTGGACGGCTCATCGTTTTTGGGGGAGTCTCTAGCCTATAAAAACTTCTTTTCTAAATTTCAAGGCACACTTTTCTACCCTCATTGAACGCAACATCTGTTGGTTGTAGGATATTACTTAAAATATTGTTGATGGCATTGCTATGCACAGCTATTCATCTGAGTGTTTTATTTGAAACAAAAATCCATGAACCATCAGATTTGTTGTCATTTTAATGAATTTGGTATTTTCGTACTCATGCTTAAGTAAGTCCGACTGAGTCACCCACGCACAACTCTATTCTTAAGGACGACAATCAATCACAGGTAATAAAGGAGGGAACGAATTGACCCTATTGTACATGAAATTGCAATGGGGCATTTGCATTAAACATGGCAAATTGCATGATCACCCAAGGTAGTTTAGTTGCATTTGAAAGTGAAGGAAATCATGGCTGAACAGAACAACTAGCAATAATTTTTGTTGCCGTATGTTCTGTATCGTCTGGTGCCTTTAGGCGGACGGTAACTGAGTGCACAGGCGCAAAGCAGGGACGCGTCTGGGCCTGTCCTGACGGAGGACCTTCAGTTGAGGCTCCAAACGCGGGCAAGTGGCGGGGTGATGGGCAGGGGCTGGGGAAGAGGATGTTTAGGATTGACTAGGGAAGGGCAAGAGCTGAGGTAATGGGCTGAGAATAGGGATGAGATTGTAGAGAATCGGCGGGGGAGGGCAACAGCTGAGGTGGTGAACGGTGGCTGAGGACGAGAATGTTAAGGATGAACGAGGGGAGGGCAAGAGCTAAGGGGTGGGGCCGATGCTTAGGAAGTGAATGTTAAGACTGGGCTAGGGGAGGAGATGAGTTAGGCTGAAGGGGAGGGGAGGTTGGGGAGAAGAATCTTCATAATGGGCAGGGGGAGGGCAAGAGCTTAGGTAATGTACGGGGCTGAGAAAGAAAATGTAAAGGAATGGCGACTGTAGGGAAGAGCTGATGTGATGAGCAAGAGCTGGAAAAGAGAAGGGTAAGAATGAACAAAAAGAATGAAAAGTAGAGGTGATAGGCAGAATCTGGGGAAAAGATGGTTATTGATGGGAGACGGCAGAGCAAGAGCTAATGTTACGGGCGGTTTCCGGGAGGAGAGAATGTTAAGGATGAGCATGAAGGGCAATAGCTGAGATGAAAGACCGGTGCTGAGAGATGATGTTAAGGATGTGTGAGGGAAGAACAAGAGATTGAGTCATTAAGTGGGAAAAGGTGATTTCGTCCTTAGTTATGTTACGAATACAACAGTATTTAGATCATGACTCGAGTAATACTTGTCCATAATATTCACCGGGGATTCAATCAAGCAACTTGATAAACTTTTCGAAATGGAGTGCTTTCGTATACTGAATTTGTCTTTTGGTATTTCTATTATTGACCGGCCTAAATTAATTTAAACAAGTATCATTCGATCGAAACACTGAAGGTCCACCCTCCATGATGATCGATATTGATTGGGAATACATGGCAACTCTCCAGATCAATAATATGGGGCAATAAATAATAATCCATCGCAGTAAATACTTAGCAAACAAAGAAACGTTTACATTTCGTTGCAAAAGTTTGTAGATCACAAAATGTCCTACTCGTTAGATTTTTTTAATGTCACTCTCATTGAACGAAGATAATTATTTATATATGTGATTAGGGGTTTTCTATACAGATATTAAAAGATTAAAAGATTTTCACCCGTTCACCTTGTAGTCTGTTTTGATGAGTAGCTCACGTAGCTAATGAACAGAGCTTCGTGGTACACATTATGCCTCTCCTCACCTCACTCAATTCAATACCCGTTGGCAAAACTCATTGAACAGAGTGACGTTGTGAAAAGATGTCCTGGGTGGTATTGTGGTATTTTTAGAAAATATAGCAACGATACCCGATCTCTTGGAGGCTTGGTCAATCCAATGGTCCTCAATAAAGAGGGAAGGGCGCGTACTGTGTTGCGGTTCAGGTGCGCAGGCTGTGGGCTGCTGGGCCAACAGCTCGAACCTTCAATCAGCAACTGGGTTTCCTAATGGAAAAAACGTGACGTGTAGCTTGGGCGCACGGCGAGGACTGCAAGTGGCTTCGATTGTCCAAGAATGCTCAAAAATTCGACGAGGTCAGCGAAGCAGAGAGTTGGTTTGAATTTTAATAGGTGTTGCCGATTCACTACAATAACTGCTGCAGTAGCTGATTTTATTCACATAGGTCAGCTAAGCAATAATATTCTGGAGCCTAATATTAATAAAGAGAATCCCTACTGAATTCTGTATTGCCTATTCTTTAAAAGTCGGCATTGACTGAACTCTGTCTCGGTTGCCACGGTAGGCAAACGCGGCCAGGCACTGAATTATTTACCACACGGTAACCTGGGTACCTGTTCCAGTTCAGGTACTGTTGAATGAATCAATCTCATTTATGCAGCAATGCCCAGGAGGAAGGTCAGTGGATTGTCTCAAAAATAAAGTACGTTAAATAAAGAATCAAATTTTGAATAGCGGTTCGATTTCAAAAATGTAATTCTCAAAGATTGTTCACAATGACATAAGTTGCATAATTGATTGGAATATAAATATTTGTTTACGAACGCTTGCAACATAGTATAATGTATTATGATAGCATGAAATGCAGTTTAATAAATATAAATACATACACTTTCTGAAATCCTACATCAAGGATGGTGGCAGACGTCAAGGCGCACCTCACACTCTCATACACTCACACTCGCACACCTTCGCTCTTTCGCATAAAAGGGTCTGGCCGGGGACCCCGCAACACACCCTCCGAGTCAGAAGTGCGGTTCGAGGTCAGTGTCGGCAGCAGTACTCATCCGTTCACTATCATTCTTCACTCACGCCTATCCAGTGCACGCTCTCTCGCTTGCTTCATACTCACGTCCCTCCTTCCTAACGCCTGCTTCACACCATCCATCCACCCAAACTTCGGTCTCCCTCTAGGCCTACGTCCACTCGCCTCTGACTTCAACACCTTTTTCACCAATCTCCCTTCATCCATCCTCACCATCTGCCCGAACCATCTCAGAACACGCGAATCAACTCTGTCCTCTAACTTCTTCACCATCCCCGTTCTGATGCGAACCACGTCTCAGCACCCGGACATCCCACAGGCTCCTCACCATTTTCTTAACGAGCAACACAGGATCCATCAGCACTATATCTACCACTGAGCCATGTGCCATCTCCGCCCATGTGTTTTGTGAGTTGCTTGTTTCATGAACACGTTGTTTCTCATTACCAGCTCCCACAATTTGCATAATTCAATCAGGTTCTCTCAACTGCCATTTCCGCCTAGAACGTAGTGATCCCTACAAACATTAGAATTTAGGATCTCCTGCACCGTCACGTTGTATTGATCTTCTCTTAGCATAATCCAGTAATGCTCCCTCTCCTCTTCTCTCTCTTCGTGGGTTTAGTCGGTAAGCACCCACAAACGACCATCTCTCTATACCGAACTTAACTTTGAGCCTGAGAACACTTCCTTCCACTCAGTAATACTCAATAGCAACGACACACCTCATCGGCCCAACCTTCCCTTATGCCAGAATTCCATCCACTTACCGTACTAAACTTTCATCCACCCTACCTTTCAACTTCGTCTCAATCAACCCCAAACATAAAACTGCTTCTGACAAACCTCTCCCCAGTCTCTCCCCTTATTGCCTTATCCGGCCTACAACCACACACTTCTCTCTGACCTTAACAATAAGGTTCAGAGCGGCGTGGGCCTCCCCTCCTTTCGCTCGCCTTGCCACCTTATAATATATATTGCTTTTATTCGTACTCCCTGCCGTTTTTCCAATTTTATTTATTTCTTTAGCAAAATTAAATTAAATCAGTTAAGTGAACACATAACTGTGATGTTTATTGAAATTCGTTCCGATGATAATTAAAAAAAAAGGATGTTCATTTTGGTATTAGGAATTTGTTAATGTATTCGAAAGTAAGCACTCTTTCCATAGCAAAAAATAATATATTACATCCAAATCCCAGAATGTCAATTTTAACACTCAATTTACCAAATTCTGATTTTCATGTGGTGCTGGGTTGAAATGCTTCAGTGTCCTGAATGACAAGTAGCTGAAAGAGTGCCACTCATCAAAGACCAGCTCATTTAGGATTGTCACTCATCAAAACCACTTGATTCAGGAGGGCCACTCAGCAGAGACGAGGTCTTCCTGAAGTGTCACTCACCGATGTTGAGCTCGTGTAGGAGTGTTACTCATCAAAGACGAGCACCTCCATGAGTGCCTCTCAGCAAAACGAGATCATGCAGGAGTGACGCTCAGCCAAGACCATCCCCTGTAGCAGTCCACTCACCCAGGACGAGATCTTGCACTAGTTTAACACATCAAAGGAGAGACGAGCTGCATCAGGGGTGACACCAGCAGTATTCGAGCTCCTGCAAGAGTGTTCGTCTGT
>SDVV010019755.1:0-13459 GCA_016164225.1 Gammarus roeselii
GAAAACCAATTTTTTACAGCGCACTAGATAATGATTATAGGATAACCGCAGGAGCAAATCGCTCAGCTAAATGCAACTGTCAGATCAATGACTTATAGCGTTTTTGAGGGCCAAGTACTAATTTCCATTCTCCTCACTACCACATGTTAGTATAATCTCATAAAAATTCCTAGCCCATCATAGAATTGTCGTGTAGTATTTTTTTCGAAAAAATATTGAACCAGTCTTTAGATTTCTGACCGAAGGTGATCAATTATAAGGAAATCTAGTTTAAACCTTTCTCAGTACAGTGTTTTTATTGGAATAGGTTGTTTTTGCTTGGGCTTAAAGAATCCGAGTCTCTCGTAGATGGTAAATTCCTCTGCTAAATTACGCCGCCTCCTTTGCGATGACCGACAATTTGAGTCGCTGCTGCCGTTGCACTGCAGGCACATGTAATTCTAATAGTTGCGGCTGTTACAGAGCTAGAGCCACTGGCGGCGTTCGTTTCTGCTCCTCGATCTGTGCAAGTCGACCTGGCCGAGCATAACACAATCCCTGCTCATGAAACAGCTACAGAATCAGCAAGACCAAGACATAATTTAATCCTTGCTCACGAAACAGCTATGGAATCAGCAATCCAAGACATAACTCAATTCCTGCTCATGAAACAGCTACAGAATCAGCAAGACCAAGACATAACTCCATCCCTGCTCATGAAACAGCTACGTAATCAGCAAGACCAAGACATAATTCAATCCCTGCTCATGAAACAGCTACGGAATCAGCAAGACCATGACATAACTCCATCCCTGCTCATGCAACAGCTACGGAATCAGCAAGACCAAGACATAATTCATTCCCTGCTCATGAAACAGCTACGGAATCAGCAAGACCAAGACATAACTCAATCCCTGCTCATGAAACAGCTACGGAATCAGCAAGACCAAGACATAACTCAATCCCTGCTCATGGAACAGCTACGGAATCAGCAAGACCAAGACATAACTCAATCCCTGCTCATGAATCAGCTACGGAATCAGCAAGACCAAGACATAACTCAATTTTCAATGTAGTATAATTCGAAGTTCTTCGAGACGAGAAGGCAGGCATAGACTTTAGGCTCCATTTTGAAGATGGGACTGCACAGGAGTGCTTGGCGTGCTCGAGAGACAAGATAGTGCAATGAAGCAAGCGAGCAATCCGAAGAAAATGATGTTACAGAATTTAATCAATAATCCCCAGAGCTGAACAACGAAGTTAAAAAAGAACATTACCCACACAGAGGGACTGCATTAAGTCAACGTTAATGATCCCTTACATGACTTTCAACAAACACGTAAGAGGCTGGCAGAAGAGTAAACAGTGTTGTCCACATTGCCAAGTGAAATGAGGACAATAGGTAAAATGGTTAGGCGTAATCAGAAAGGGTTCTATACACATGTGAATAAAAGACGTGTTGCTAGTGATGGCATCGGCCCTAAACCTAAAACATCCGACACAGTCATGTCCATTACCCTCAACGACGGTTTTGTTAACGAACTCACAAACGAAGATTTGAACAATATGCGAGAAAAAAAATTGTAAGAAGAACTGCAGCCATTGGAAAAAAAATATTATAGTGTAGATGAAATACTAGAGCAATTCAAAAAGCCAACTATCTAAAAATCAGCAGAACTAGATGATCTGCACCCAAAGATATTGGAGAACCTCACCGAAATCATGAACAGTAGACTGACTGAGATATTTAACATATCAACGAGAACATGAAACATTCCAGATTTTTGAAACTTTGTAAACATCTGAGACATATTCATGAAGGGAAGCAGGCAAGAACCAGGTAATATCAGACCAAACAGTCCCACTTATATGATTGACAACATGCCACTTACAAATATACAAATAAATATTCTCATCACGGATACTGAGCATGAATTCATAAGTACACTGAATTTTCTCACCAATCTCCATCATTATTCAATAAAGTCACCGAAATATACGGTGGAACAAAGCTTTGATCCTTATCTATCTTGGCCTCCAAAAAGTGTTCGCGAGGTGCCGTATGAAAGTCTAATGGTGATAGTGGAGGCTCACGGTATAAGAGGCAATGTTTCCAAATTGCTCTACAACAGAGATATTGGTAGTGCCACAGGGAAACGTTTTTGGCTCCCATTTCTGCATAACCTACATAAATGACCTCGACATCGACATCATCGGTAAAATGTTTGGATTGCACCTGCGTGGTCACTTTTGCAACGAGTCACTTGCTTGGCACTTATTTAGAGGCTGGCAGGGCTGCCAACTCAGCAGAGAATCTTTTCGAGCCTTTGGCTATCGATACGACCGGCGTTATCGGCAAAACCAGCAGCCTCCTGATCCACGATATCGGCTGACTGTTATTTGCCGTCTCCGGGGCCCCTTGTGAAACGTTCTGGCTGAAGCAGAGTCTAAGACTGGCTGTGCAACGTGGCATCGCTATGAGTATACAATTAGCTTGTTAGCATATTAATTCGGGGAGTTATAGATTGGATCTTTGTTAAGGTAGAGGGGGTAGGCCGTTACTCCTGCAGGGCTGGAGGCGGTAGTAGTATGATTGGATGCCGCGACTTCTGGCGAGTGTTGGGGCCAGGAGTCTCCCTACTCTTTGGGGGCCTCAGGAAATAAATGGTGGAGGCATCTTTCCGGAGCCTTCGAACCCCATTAAAAAGAAATGCAAAAGATTACCGGCGATGGTACTGAATTTTCGACGAAGTGAGTCTATAGATACTGATATGAATTTGAAAAGTATTCTGCCGGGTACGGTCCAGCGCCGCATTGATAGAGGAAAGTAGTAACAAGCCGGCGCATTTTCTTTGTCTGCTAGTTCTAGAGTTGGCATTACACCTTAATACAATTTCATTTCCTTTAAGCCATGATAATTTTACTGCGAGGAAACACGCAGAAAAGGTCATCATGAGTGGTGAGATCGATTAAAAATCGTTTGAAGTGTGCTCGATTTTAGAAAAAAAAGGCAAAAAAGCGCATCGCTTTCCTCGAATATTTATTTCGTGGTTAAACGGAAGAGAAAATTCGTTGTGGTTTAATACCCTATGGTACTCCTTAATAAATTGTTTGAAATATTAAACAAATATCATGTAACTCAGTTTTGAGCAGTGGAATGCGTCTGAAAAAGAAGTAAAATGTAGTCCGTTTCAAGAATTTTTTCAGTTTAAACCCAAAAATTCTGTTATGAAAGACACTCTGAATTTCAATCGATAATTCAGAACTCATATTTCATCTCAAATCTTCGGCTAATCGGTCACTTAGATTAAAGTTCATGTGGAGGCGTTGGTCCTATGATAATATTGCATGCAGTGTTATCATTGGCAATCATCTGTATTTTCCGGTAATATGAGATAACCCATTGACAGATGCGGACTGGAGTTGAGATGAATTTAATCAATACAAAAATTTATTCACTAAACTGACTATTATTGCTCGTAACAATTATATCCAAAATTTAATTGAAACCTCACAAGGCAATAACCAAAAAGTCTAAAAATTCAATAGTAACCCGCTGAAAAAAAAGAGTAATTCGAATTCAATTATTAGTGATGACATGATGTTGTTTTATAGCTAACGTCAGATCAGCCCTTTTCATATATGCTGTCATATCAGCCACAAGTTGTTCCAACAGCCGAACTAACCTCCATAGCATTCTTCAGTCGGAGCAGCCTCTCCTCTGTATTTTGGGAGTCCATTTCATCGTGCAATACATCAAATCGGTTACATGTGTCGGGTCGGATGTGGGAGATGGTGGCCCAGCGGGCGTGCATTGTCTCAGCGTGGCTCCCTCCTGCTCACTACAGTTGTGCGCAGTGCCTCGTTATCTTTGACTGAGTTTTCTATCGATTTGATGCGGTTGTTTGTCTCTGCGTCTCTGAATTAACTAAGATTCTTAGCTAATTCAGAGTGTGGGTGAACTTTAAATCCTTTCACTTGATTAAGGGTGGCCTTAGCAGTTTTTATAACTGTTGATAATTCGGTGCTAATCATATATTTGAAAATTAAGCTAAATAACCTTAATCTCGAGGTAAGATAGAGTGAAAAGAAAGAAGAAAGAAAGAAAGGAAGAAAAATCTTCATTCATATACAAACCGTATGGTAGTAAGTTTTGCATTTTAAATCTATACATAAATGTACACAAATCGAAAATAATGGTAAGCCAAGACAATCGGATAAGATTGAGTGGCTATATTGATTTCATAGCATTTCAAGTCAATAGGGACAGAACACGCTGAACTGAAATTGCAGGATTCGGTAACAGTGCAGCCGTCAGTGATACGGCAACAGTGCAACAGTGATACTATGTTCCATAACTCTTGTTTCAAAGAGTCTCGTAAGTAGTATTCTTTGGTTCTATAGGTCCGAATGACGGGTTTCCGTTTTTCTCTACGCACAGTGATCAGGCAGCTGTTTTTTTATGGTAGGCAAGAGATTAACAGACGTTGGTGTTGAGGACAGACGACTGATTGTTCGTGATTTCCAGATCGAGCAATGAGCTACTTTCTTTTGTGATTCTAGTTGGCTCTTCAATGAGCTGTTCTAGTTTTAGTCTTTTAATAATTGAGGCCAATTTATTTAATCTCCTAGGACGTACATGTAGCTGAATGACTGGTTGCTGGCTTTGGGTGGCCTGTAAATGGCTCCGACAATAAAGGATATGGTTTTCTTCACCTGCATGGTAATCCAAACATCGTCGACTTTGTCTCCGTTTCCAACCGCTTTCATTGTTCTGGTTATGTACTCATTTTTGGCGTACATACAAGAGCTGCTTCCTCTCTTACCTCGGTCATTTCTGAACAGTTCGTACCCATCTATCAGAATAAAATTGCTGTCCATGTTGGGTGCAAGCCATGTCTCACTTAGACAGAGTATATCGACATCTTCATCCCTTAGCATTAGCTTGATCTGGTCTATCTCGGACAAAAGACTTCTCACATTTAGTGTTTTATTTGTAAGTGGTTCTTGTCCTCTGCCCGAGGCTTGTTTGCTTTGCCGCTCGGCTCACGAGGGGCCCGAGTGCCATCTAGTCACATGTGTGCGGGCCCTCTGCGATGATTATTGCTTCGAATTGTGTGGTTGCTATCGATGGCGGCAGTGCTGCTTGTGATTGGTTTCTGGCTCATTTAGACACTGTCTTGCGGGTCCTTTGCGTAGATGCATGTGTCAGGTACATCATACAGGACGGTGAATTTATTGGAGTAGAAGTTTTTATCTCTAGGCTTACTGATTGTTTTGTGTGGATCTTAAGAATTTCTGCTTAGGTACAAGTGCACTATAATGATGATCTTTTAGGTGAATGAGTACCCTGAGACCTGACTGATTGTTATTCAAGTGTGGCTTGATGGACTTTATTGTTGTATGGGCGAAACCGTATTCCTTAACTAGGTCAATCTGAAGTCTTACAGCATTGCTCAGCATTGTGGGGACCAGGTCTCCCAGTGGATGATTGTAGTCTCTGTTGTAGAAGTACCATTCCGTATATATCAAGTAGGCGTCGTCGTGACCGTTCTTTTGGATGAAACTGAATAGTAGTCCATGTTCCTATTAACCTCGTGCCATGCAGCGTCCAGTAACGAGTCGATGTCTTGTTCGGGACAATACCCCATTTGGTACAGCCATGATTTGCTGAGGGCATGGATGAGGCAGTGGCCATCTCTGGGCGTTGGCATTATCTGTAATTTGAAGTTATTTAGACCGAAGTAATGTTATTTTGTTTCTGATTTTATGAATTGTTATTAGATGTCCTCTTGCTTGATTGTGAAGACCCTATCTTAGGTGAAATTGGATTTCTGCTCTCAACCAGTGTTGTTGGAACGCGGGCCTAACTAAGTACATGGCTGAAGAGACGTCTGTTCATAACCTTACTGTTTATGATTGAAGGGTTACAGGCCGTATTTGGTAAATTTGTCTTGCTGCCGGGTGAGTTTCCTGAAAGGGGAGTCGCCGTTTGAAGATTTGAATTATCTTTTATGGCTTCGGATGTGACTGCAGGAAGGGTAGAGCCAGTGGCGTGGCTGTTGTTTTTAGGGTGATGAGTAGACGCTAACGCGTTGCCGTTGAAGTAATAGTGATGAAAGGGTACCGACTGGACACTGTTGTTGTAGAGAGGATGAGGAGGTACAGATTGTGTGCCACTTTTTTTTGAGATCGCGAGAAAGCCTTGAAGGCGGGCTTTTATTGTGGAGACTATGAAGAGGGGCTGAACAAAAGCTGTTGGCATGAAAATGATGAGACGACGGCGGTAGGGAGCTGTAAGTCTGTGAATTTTAATAATGAGGAGGCGCTGACCTGGAGCTTCTAGCGAGGTTAAAAGGAGTAGGCGCTTTTTGGAAGGTATTGCGATTGTGATGATGAGAGAGCGCTGATTGGGAGCTTTTGACATGGGGATGATGAGAAAGCGGTGATTGCAGGCTGATCTCATGGAGAGGAATGGGTGGCGGGGGGAAATATACGGGAGTGGTTAGCAGGATGGGTAGAGATGGTTTTAGGACAGAGGTTAGGGAATGGTAGTGAAAGTTGGGGGTTGGGGCTGTGCTGCAAGCATAGTTGGACAGATTTGCATGAGTAGTGTAGAGTGGAGGAGAAGGGTTGGAGAAGAAGGGATAGCAGTTGGTGTGTCGGAGTGGTACGAGAGTCGTGGGTAGCGAATAAGAGGGCGCAGTATTAACATAGGAGGTACCCAGTCGACGATAAACGGGCGCCGATTGTAAGCTGTTTCTATGGGGATGATGATGGGTAGGCGATAATTGGACATAATTTGTGGGGGGAAAATAAGAATGTGCTGATGGAACGCTGTTGGTGTGAGTGTGGGTGTGGGGAAACGGCGCTCCATGGGAGTTGTTTGTGTGGTGATGATAAGGAGTCGCTGATTGGTGATTTTTAGTTTGGGGTGACGAGAGGGCGCTCCAATTTGAGTCGTCTGCGAGAAGATGTCCTTTGCTGACATGTGCTGTGGTGATGATACGATATATAGGCCGTATGATGGAGGGAAGTAGAGGAAGAGAGGAGACCTGAGTATCGATTGCTTGTTTCTGATATTGTTATAGTATTTGGATGGCAATGCCTCAACCCAATGAGGAACGTAGCGTGCTACCGTGTTGAAGAATTTAGTAATTCCACTTTTGTTTAAACTAGCATTCTCCGGATGAAACAATCGCTCGTCGAGGGCGTTGGTGGATTAATCTCTTAGTTTGCCTGTTGGAATAACTCTGAGCTTCAGGGAGTGGTGCCTCTGCATCATTGTGTTCAGTTTGAGGGGCTCTGCCATAAACATCTAAGCACTTTAGTTTTTCGTTAAAATTCCGTTGGGTATTTTTACTACCACTTAATTTTCGACATTTCCATTGTCACAATAATGCAATTTTTGAATGTATTTGCGCTTCCAATGATTTTAAACAGGACACCAGAATCGTTAATATTTATCTGTTTAAAAGTGCATCTATCTGAAAGGTCGGACGTTAGCACATTTGTCATCAGGATATCACCAACGAGTATTGACTTAGGGGTCTTGGTATTTTCTGTTGACCCGGTACTGGTGCCTGATGCTTCACAGTGAGCCTGCTTTGCTGTTGAGGATTTTGCTGTTGATGTGACGATTAGATGCTTTGTTACGGAGGGAGAAATGGGGGTTATGGACTTAATTTCAGAGGTACAAGGATTGAGAGATGGAGAGTTCAGCAGCGTTGGGTGAGTACATACCACCAAATGAGCTACCCTGTGGGAGAAAGAAAGGCTTCTCTTTATCGCGTTTTGGGGCATATGCTCTGACCACTGGAATGTTTGGGCAATGCGGCAGCTCTATGTTCAAAGGCTTGCGCATTTGTCGCACGTTCCACTGTAACACAAGCAGCAGGATTTGCTTCTGTTGGCGGTGTAGCTATGGAGCGACATGTCTTTAGTTCAAAGTTTAATAGAAGTGAAGTGGACTATTCAGATGGTTTGTTGTTGAAGGGCTTAGAGAGCGTCTCACTAGCCCATCATTTCAGGTCTCTGCGTTAAGAAGAGAACCCGTTACCTTATATTGTGAAGGATCGTGTGTGGGTATTGCCTAAGTAGATGGCTAACAATGATGAAAATGTGATCAACAAGAATATGATCGAAAGGTCTGTTACACAGTTATTCACGCAGAAGAAGTAATACTCAGACTTAGTAGCTGCTATGCTAGGGCTAATAAACAGCAAATTCTATTGATGACAATATTGTGAAAACACATTGGTTATGAAGAGCTGTGAAGAAAGGCTCTCACCCTGAATTCTCAAGGGACCGTATCCAATTGAACGCAGGTTCGCATATAATGATGGAAATGTTTTAGAGTCTGGCTAATATGTTCAATTTTTTACACAGCTTCACCACCTTGTCAGTACACAGTTGTAAATTTAAAATAAAATGTGTAAACAGCACACAAATCAGTTAAAATTCAGAATTTTAGGAACGACAAACCTCTCGGTCCGGCTTACCAAATGTTTCTTATAGCGCAGAACAAGTAAGAAAATTTTCAAGGAATTAATTATGTGAAGCAGCAAAGAAACATGAACAAAAATGTCAGTTGAACAAAATGCGCTGTAAGAATCTCTCGCCAGTAGCCAATCTCCTCAGTGTACAGTTAATTAATGGTTATTTATGATTTACACAGCGAGCTCCCAAGTACAATGCAGGGAGTGAATGACAAATTCAGACAGAAAGAGGGACAAATTTTGACCATTTTTTGTATAATATGCAAAATTTTGAGAACCTCTTTACCATGACAATTCTGACAAATTCTTTATAATATGAACAACAAATCCAGCAAGAATTTTGGCAGGTTTTGGCTTATCAATGCTAGAAGGATCAGACGGCAGCAAAGGTCGAGACACCTAATGCAAATATTCACACTGACGTAATTTCTGTTAGTGAAAAGTTGACGAGTACAAGGTTGGTCATTAACATCTCCATGATACGAGGAATCAGACGAATTTCGGATGCGCGTTAGCGCGTGGTTACTTCCTTTTGCGGGGTAAAGCCAAATTAATTCGTAGCTGCTGCCATCTTCTTCCTAATGTTGTGGAAATGATAGCATGATTCCGGGGATCAACCTTGCACCAGACATGACCGGCGGAGTATTAGAAGATGACGGGAAATTATTTAAATTTCAGTAAATGGAGTGCTATGAAATCATAGCACGACTCTAAGCTGCAAGATGTGATGTGTCACTACCGCGCATCATATAGTTTTTATGAGCATGACCTAACTACAATAGTTATTATGAGTATGTACCACCTTCAATATGAACATGGACCACCTACAATATACCAGTCACGGCACAATGCAATGATCCTACTTAATACAAGTTACTTATGGTTTTGTTACAGAGAACCGGCCACATTTGACAATGTTGAAAATCGGAATACCAGAAGTAACCGAGAGAAAATATATATATGTATAAAACTGACAACCTTGTTTCGACTGAACAGGGCATTAGCTTGGAGAGTTTACAAAAATAGTACCAATAAAAATGACGCAAGAATATAATTTGTAGAGCACTCTAATAATGTGAATTAGCTCATAAAGTAAAACAAAAATTTGTAAATTAAAGTAACAACTTACAATCAATCTTCAGAAACAAGAATCTAGCCTAATCGACACATGAAAATGCAAACAAAAGACTATAGACACTAACTATCAATACATGAGAAAAAAATGACGCAAGAATATAATTTGGAGAGCACTATAGTAACGCGAATAAGCTCATAAAATGAAATAAAAAGTTGTGAAAAAAGTACTACTTTCAAGCAATCTTCATAGAACAAAAATCTAGGCTAATCGACACATAAAAATGCAAACTAACGACTAAAGACACTAACATATCAATACATGAGAAGAATACGCAGGGAAATAATCTATTGAGCACATGTGCATGAGATTTGATTCGAGGGCCCAGGCTTTCTAGTAAACTGGATTCAATGTATTTCTGGCACCGTATCTGATGTACCCAGGCTAATGATCCCAAAGTAGTGATCAACACATCACAATGATCGTCAGCGGTAGACTGAAGATGAAGTCAGAGACGGTCACTTGTGGAATATATTCCTGATCATCAGAACAAAAACACATGAGTACAGTATTTCCTTTTGATGGGTTACACATATCACCTGAAATGCCCAGCAGTGCGCACTCTTTTCTGGCACTATGATCAAAATTGCTATCTATTCTGGCACTATAATCAAAATTGCTATCTATCTAAATGCACAATAATATTTTCTGAGTGCGCTTTATTGAGTTCATTCAAATGAAAACACTATGCAACCTTAAAAAATAGATAAACGGGTACATGGAACGCGATGAACTGGTTTGCAGGGAACGCGAAGAACTTGTGTGCAGGGAACGCGGAGAACTGGTGTGCAAGGAAGGCGTTGAACTGAGTGTAGCGAGCAAGGTGAACTTGCCTGTAACAAGCGCAATGAGCCGACGTGTAGCGAGGGCAGTGAGCTGGTGTGAAGCAAGCGCGATGAACTGGCGTGTAGCAAGCGCGATGAACTGGCGTGTAGCAGACGCGATGACCTGGCGTGTAGCAAGCACGATGAGCTGTTGTGGAGGTGCAATCTTTCACGTGGAGCGAGGCATCCACCGCATTGGGTGTGCAGTCTCGGGTAGGGGTGAAGCTTTGATATGTGGCTTAATTAAGTGCCGAGCAGGCTGCGGTTAGTTACACTGCTTGAATGAATGAATGAAGTGGTCTGTTCAGTCTATTACTAGCGCATAAGCTCGGAGTTTAAATATGACACACACTTCGCTAAATGGTGCGAAAAACAGTTTTAAACCGGCTGATTTGGCAGATTATTTTTAATGGAGAATTGTGTTGCAGGCTGCTGACCAACTTCCATTAAAATGTCAATAATTACGAGTCCATGTCACATGAGTTAGCTTTTACGTCCTGTCGCTAACGGTGTATTGAAGAAATCTTTTGCCTGAGCGGTTTAAAACCTCTGCCTGTTTTAAAGGGCCAAGCGGTGAGAGAGCGAGGGGAGCGATTCAGGGTATCCTCTGTCTTCACTTAACGGTCGATGGTGTGTAATTTCGCTCCGACGTTCTTGCGTCAAGTTTTTGAGCGCGAGTAATGGCTTTTTCAATAATATTATGTAAATATTTTCTTATGTTGTATAGCTGCAATTATGATTTTTCAGCTGGCGCTCGTATTTCATTTGAGAGTTCATATAGATCGACGTCGTAGAATGTAGAATCTCCTCCGCACATATTGGTAGCAGAAAATAAAACTGAGGTGAACGCGGGCTGGAACGTCGTCGAGGGAGACGTTTCCGGAGAGCACGTACATACGGACAACACAAACATGCGGCGGGTAGACACTCTTAAGATCATAACTGACGATGTTCACACAATTCACCAAAAGTATGATGCATATTGCATTTTGCTTACCTGAAAATAACCATGTTGTTGAAATGGACTTGATGGTGCTCTGGAAAAAATTTAATGCCCAACCTTCACGCTGGTAGACACAAGATGCTGAAATCTGAGGCATGTGTTGTTTAAGACTGATCTTGCCAATGGTTGTTCATTATCACATATTACTTGAAAGTACAAACACATGTGACAGCTTCAGTTATATGAATGGTTTGCATGTCACTTCGTAGAATACTCAAACACGTCTTTCAAGGTGATTGTGACACCAATCCTGCATATTTCCACAAAACTTGTGGAGCTCGACTGCACACGCCCTCACACGGCGACCGCCTGTTTGCAATGAAAAGGGAATAAAAATCCTCAGATATGAGGCTTAAGAATCAGAATAAGCCTTTTCCTCCAAACTTGTGATGCATCTCTACCCTGTTAATTTATTGAATTTGTATCCCATCTTTTATCTGATAACTGTGCGTCAAGATTCAGTCTTTGGGAATGTTTTTATTAAACTTTCCCTTTCTTGTTTTACAGTTAAGGCTTCATTTGTCGCAGATGAGGGACATAGTATTGTCCGAAAGTTTCGGCCTTATAGTTAATAAGTTAGACATTGTGGCTTTTCATTTCATGTCTTTGAATTCGTGAAATGGTTTCTTCACGTTTTCCAGTTTGAATTCAACAGCTGGCAACCGAGAATCCATGTTGACTGTTTCTGTATTGGATGAGCCATTAAGATTTCAGTTGTTTGATATCCTCGCCCTGTTGACAAAGTTTATAGCGTGCTGTTTTGCATTCAGCATTTGAGAGATTCCTGTGCAAATTTCTGGCAGAGTTAGAAGAATTACTATCGGAAAACATTAGTTTGGCGGCGTACGATTGGTGGCCAATGCCACATTCTAGTTAACACGAACCTTATTGGATTTCTTAAGAGAATACCAGTTTGAAAATGAACCGTTTGCTTATGAATTATGAATGAAATAACTTTAATTGGATGTGTCATGGGAAGAATTGTATTTTTAGGGGACCTAACAATGTTTTTTTAGGGGGTTCATGCATTCATGCGATTAAGTGAGTCCACCTGGGAATGAAAACTGTACTTAGCTGGGGCTGAGATGACTGTTTATTGAACCTGAAATTTTATCCAGCTGTGTATATATATTGACTAGTCTGTGCTTGAAACTGGTAACAGATTTGCGGGCACAAAATAGGAAATTCGTGATGTCAAACTATTGATGTTGTGCTTTTTCCACACGTGGTACATATCAAAATTGAATGGAGTGGGATATCGAGCTTGGAAAATCGGAATTAGTACAAATGCGGGTTGGATGCACATTAGCGACGCAAAGTTATTTCCTCTGCGGGATTGAGTTAAATGCAAAACAAAACTTAATCGTAGCAGCGTAATTCTGCTTTTTAATGTCGTTGAAATAATAGCAGGATTCTAAGCTACAATTTTGTAATAGACGCAAACGGCAAAGTATCAGAAGATTTCCGATAAATTGTATAAATTTCTGTAAATGATTAGTTGTGGAAATAACATTATTTTAAGATGCAAGGTGGCTCTACCGAGCGTTCCATAATTACTATAAGCAAGTAATATCTAGAACATACCGATCAAAGTACAATGCAATGATAATAAATAATACAAGCTCCTTATAGGAGATTTCCGGCAATTAGACGGTCGTCATGAACATCCCTATTACATTAGACCTGCGCTAGTCGGAAGGTCGGATAGTATAGTCCGACAAGGTAATTTATAATATGAGAACCTATGAGCAGTAAACAAGCTGATCTGAAATGAACTGAAGTCATTTGGTCACATACAGCAATTAAGATGACGTCCGGACAGGGAACAACAACATCATT
This sequence comes from Gammarus roeselii, assembly GCA_016164225.1. Classification (NCBI taxonomy): domain Eukaryota; kingdom Metazoa; phylum Arthropoda; class Malacostraca; order Amphipoda; family Gammaridae; genus Gammarus; species Gammarus roeselii. Next base: position 13,279 of record SDVV010019755.1, read on the forward strand.
GGCTATGCTTAAGGCAGAAGTGAAATGTGCGGGGCAGCAAGGGATAGTCTATGAGAGTCAGTGTTGACTCGATCCCGATACCGACTGGTTGCTTAAACGGGCTCGCTCTTCTTACACCTAAATTAACTCCCATTTTCTAGACTTGTGTGAAATGTATAGTTGCAAATAAATCATATATACA
>SDVV010019756.1:0-13458 GCA_016164225.1 Gammarus roeselii
AGATAAAGAAGGAGGCTACCGTAAAAAGTGATGAAATATGTTTGTTTTTTCGAGTAACGGATCTCAGTTCATCCAGCGTTGATTGAGGGGCTGACTTGGTTGCGATAGCCCGTATAACAGAGAGCCCATCAGCTATCAACTGGATCCTTTCTATTCTGAGTGATGGTCTGCCTTTCAATAATTGCTTGTCCAGTAAGAAACCACTTTCAAACTTTCAAACAAAATTCAAATTTGCATGGAATTAGTAAAGGATTGTTCTTTTCGATGCGAAGTAAATCTAAACGATCGCTAATCGTAACCCCATGGCATTTTTGAGCGCATGGCAGTTGTTAGGGTAGTTATTATTATTATTATTATTATTATTAATAAATCATTAATTTCCGTCGTCTGGCAATAGGTTTTCAATTGTTAGAAAATAAATACTTTCATAAACATAGGATGTGAAACTTCATTATCAACTACGCTATTTGAATTAGCGAAGACGTTAGTTCAATTTGAATTCCTCACAGCTCATCTCTAGGGGCCGCCGGTTCGAATTACATTGAACAAAAAAGTCTATTTTGACAAAATAATTTCGACTACATAGCGTTGGGAAAACTAGTGACACGCGGTGATGAAAAATAAGAAATACTTTGGGTGGATAAATAACAAAATACATGGGTGTGGAAAATAACAAGTACATGGGGTGGGAAATCACGCATGCACTTGGTTAGAGTCTCGAGAACATGGGGTTGGGACATGGAAATGTGCTAATATATTGTAATGAGAAGTCTACATTATTGTACGATGACAAAGGTGTGGATGGAGGAGATGAATTATACAGAAAATATGAATACAATATAGGGTTGGGAAATCGAAAAAGCGCTAACATATGGTCAAGATGAGTCTAAGCCATTGTATCAATAATGAAGGGGTGAATAGGCGACCTAAATTATACCTACCACATACCAAGCAACTGAATATACAATATACACATTTCATGACCGCTAGGAAATGATTAAATGATTGACAATCAGATTAATACAATGCTGGAGTACACAAGTCGGATGAATATACTTCTGTTATAGAAGACAAAGCAAAATATTATCTTATGAGGCAATGATTGTACCTTCAAAAATGGTACGGTAATTGTTAGAAATAATTCAATTAATTATAATAAAGTCGAGTTAATTTGTGTCAAATTTAGAAGCTGCCTATTGTTCATCGAAAAGGCGGAGTTCGTATCTTATTAATACTAAAACGATTGAAACATTTGAAAAATATAAATAGACAAAACGCTAGTTCACACTTATGGTAATAGGCAAAAGCAATTGTGATCGGTAGCTACATAGAAAACATATGTATCGTCAGAGTAAAAACGATTTGATGGTGTCTCAATGTTGAGAGTTATGGTGGTGGTGGTTTCGGACATGCTCAAGAACAGAATGCATTTTCTGGTTACTGGTATTATGCATTTAGCATGTGTTTGTGGGCAAAGTTACGGTTTTGAATTGATCGGTCAATAGATGTTCATTAAGCCTATTCTTGAAGGACGTGATGGATTTAAGATTCTCGAGGTTTGTTCGGAGGTTGTTCCAGTATTTTGGTTCAGTGATCGAAAAAGCTCTCCATGTGGGTTTCTATTTTCCTGTGTTTAGCGTGCAGATTATCATTATTTCTTGTGAATCGATTGTTCTTTTCATCTCGAGAATATATGTGATTTTGACTGCCGGGTGAATGTTTTTCTAGATCTTTATGAATTCTGATCAACTCATGGAGTGTCAGTTTGCTGTCGATATTAAGCCACTGTAATTTTTCGAGGAGAGGACTTAAGTGGTCCCGTTTTCTGTGGTTACAATCGCACGTTATTCTTGCCGCAACGTTCGTACAACGTTGCACTTTCTCTCTTTGAGTTTTGGTGCATTTCCGCCAAATTGAAAGACGGTAGTCGATTTGAAAAATTACTAAAACGTGGACAATCAGTAATCTTTATTTGAAATCTTATTCTTTTTTGCGGAGCTTAGGAACAAAAGTGTTTCTTTCAACTTGGAACACAGAGTAGTTATGTGGAGTTTGAAGGAAAGATCGGGATCAAACCAAACTCCCAGACTTATATAACTTTTTCTTCAACAGGAATGTCCGATTTGCCTATCCTAATAGAGAAATTCATTGGAACTGCTTTTCTTTTCGAGTTCTAGCCGAACAAGATGCATTTTGTTTTTTTCAGAGTTAAGATTGAGTCCATTTTTATTATACCAAGATTTCAGATTAGTTACGTCTGTCTCAGCGTCGTCTTTCAGGGCATTCAGATCCGACGGCTTTCGGGAAAGCAATATTGAACATCATCGGCGTACGTCATCATTTTCGCTTGATTTTTGGTAATTTACAGTCGATGTCATTTACAAACACCAGGAACAACAACGGGCCAAGTATCGAACCTTTAGGGACCCCCAAAGGCAACTGTGGCCGAATTTGAAATAGTTGCGTCAGATAACTTTCAAACCAAGTAGGGTCTATTCCGATGTTGCGGAGCTTGCCAAAAAAATTGTATGGCTTACACTGTCGTATGCTTTCGATAAGTCTAGCAATATCAGCAGAGAAATCTGCCCCTCATCAAAGTTTTTGTACAGATCTTCATTGATGCTCCTAAGTGCATCTTCTGTTGACAATTTTCGCCAATAAGCATACTGGCAGTCATTGAACAGCTTGTTTGATCTGAGGTAATTAATCAATTAGCTAGATATTACCTTTTCTAGAATCTTGGATAGGACAGGCAGAAGACTGATCGGTCTAAAGTTGGATGGTTCATTCATGTCCCCAGATTTATGAATTGATTGTATGATTGCATGCTTCCAGATCACTGAAAAAGTTTCACTTGCTATGGAGGTGTTAATAACTATTCTGAAATAAGGCAAGGTAACTATTAGGCTGTCATTAAGATATTGTAGGGATAAACCATCTAATCCTGTAGAATATGTGTTCCTCAAGGCAAATACAAATTGTTTTACTTCGTGTTGCGATACATGCTTTGGTTTCCATTTGATGTTTGCTTCTGCGTCGCTGTCTTCATCGAAAGCTTTTGGATTTCATGAATGTGTTGCGTCGCTCTGTAATCCTTGATAAGCTTCCTGGGTTACCTCTTCAAAAACATGTTTCCCAACTCCAGCGAAGTAGTTGTGAAACTTCTCTGAAGTTGCTTGAGTATTCGGAGAAGTAGGTGAGGAGACATTTTTTCAAGGGAACAATTTTTTTCAGTAAATTCCACGTTTCTTTTTGATTGTTTTTGCACTGTTCTAGTTTCTCATGATGGTGTTTAATTTTTGCCCTCGTGACTTCTCGTTCGACTCTTCTATTTTGAATTCGAAATAATGCTAATCAAGTGATGCTTCGTTTTGCTCTGCGTTTGAGATAATTTTCAAGTGCAATCTCGTTACGCAGTTTTTCTGTAATCCATTTAACCGGCATGCTTTTCATTGTTTTAGTTTCCATTGGCACCTCAGCGTTCAGACATGTGAGAAGATAGTTTGTGAGGTATTGGGCTTGCTCTGTGACGTTATTTGTGCTATGTATTGGTTTTATCGTCTCGACGTTTGCTACTAGTTGTGCTCTGAAATTATTCGCTGTGTTATTTCTTTTTGTACGACAGGTTATTTCGTATACTTGTTTCTCCTCTTTCTGCTGCTTTTGATGCAGTTTATTTTATGGTGGTCCGAGAAGAATTGGACGCCACGTCTGTGGTAACAAAGGAAGACGGATTGTTACGTATGATCACATCCAATACAGTTTGGGATTCGAGAGTAATTCTTGATGCACTTTTCATGAGCTGATGCAGCCCGAGTCGGTCTAAAATCGGCTTCATATTGATGGATTTCAATCCCAATTGTACATCATTGAAATCTCCCAATATGTACAGCATCTTTCCTAAGCGGATAGCTTCTAGAAATCCTTCTTCAATGTATTGAAAAAACTATACACTTGCATTGGGTGGTCTGTAAAGAGAACCAACTAAAAACAATCTGTTTTTTCGTACCTAGACGTTCACCCAACGGTCATCAACTTCATTGCTGTCGTTAAGCATTACTTGAGAAGAGATATATTCTTCTCGCACATAAATCACGGTTCCACCTCCTTTCCTTTCTTTATATTTTCTATAAACGTTGAAGCTGTCAATCTAGATGAAGGTATTGTTAATGTCAGATTCCAGACAGGTTTCAGTCAGAAATAGAATGTCAATTGAGTCCTCTTTCATCATCATTTTGATGTGATCCATCTTTATTCCTACGCTTCTAACGTTTATATGTTTAATCACGATATTATTTAGGTTCTGATGGGTATCAATAGACATGGTTGCAGAGGGGTGGTTGCTGCTTCCAGCTTGAACAGTTTGTGCCTCTAGTAATTTATTTTAACTTACAGGACAGTTGGTGTTACTTCGAGATGATTGCAGAGGCACCTCTTCATCGAATATGAACGTATCATTGTCGTATTGCAAGGGAGAATACCTATTGGAACACTGCACATTTGTTTCCACATGTTTGTTTCGCTTCACTGCAATATTTTGTAGTTCGGAATGCGGCTTCAGAGGGTGGGTTGGTGCAAGACTACTGTAGTGGTCCTCTTTCTTGACTACAAAAATTGAGTATTGAGCAGCTTCATCACTCCTAAGGTTGGTTGGATTCATCACAGTTTTCGTTACGATGTCCGGGTTTGTTTCATCTAAGATTGTGATTTGTATTTTGAGTGCGTAGCTGAGAATTGCGGGGACTAGATTGTCAAAACTGCTATTGTACTCTTTGTTTTCAAAATACTTTTATCTCGGAGAGGAACCTATCATCTTTTTTATACTCAGCTAAAGCTTCGTAACCTTCTATGTAATTGAAGGATCCCTCCATTGCTTTAGTTTTTATCACCTCTATGATGTTTCCATCGTTAAGTCCTGTTTGTTTTACTAAGGATCCTTTCACCGTGTGAATCATACAATGTCCGTCTGCTAGTGTTGATTGCCTCTTTAATCTTAAATCATTGAGAATGGTGTCGATGTTGGTGTTCCGGGGGAGTTGTTGCAAGTTTTCCGTCACCTGTACTGCTATTCGTTCCTTCTGTTTATTGTTTATTGTGTCAGCAACGCTACCCTCATTCAGATTTTCAATATGCTCTACAGTAACACTCTTACTGACGTAATCTAAGAACCTGGTTGCTAATTCTCTAGTAGCATTGCTTGTATGTTTGGGATATCCTTGCTTTCGGTTCGGTTCTTTGTTGTTGAGGGTGGGCTGGAGCACGAGAGACCAAACAAAACCAAGGGAAATGAATTTAGATCGGTGGTTGAAGAGAGGCATGGCTGAGGATAGCTGAACCGAGCTAGAGGAAGGAATGGGTGGAAAGGGGTATTATATGGGAGGGAGTAGCGGAATTGATAGAGTTGGAGTTTGGGCTGAGGTTAGAGAATGGTAGCAAAGGTGGGAGCTCGAGGAAAGAACGGATGGAGGGGGTAATATATGGAAGGGATTGACTGGATAGGTAATGTTGGAGTTTGGGCTGAGGGTAGGGAATGGTAGCGAAAGTGGGAGCTCGAGGAAGGAATGGGTGGAGAGGGCTAATATATGGGAGGAATTAGCGGAATAGGTAGAGTCGGAGTTTGGGCTGAGGTTGGGGAAAGGTAGCGAAAGGGTGGATTAGGGTTGTGCTGCAAGCATAGTTAGACGAATTTGCGTGAGTAGTGTATAGTGGAGGAGGAGGGTAGGAGAAGAAGTGAGGAGAGGCTCTGATGGGACGCTATTGCTGCGACCGTGTTGAAAAGGCATTGCATGGGAGCTGATTGTGTGGGGATGATAAGAAGTCACTTATTGTTCCTTGATGGTTACCTACAATTAATGAGAGAGCTCCCAATCACCATTTTAGGAGCGAAAGATAAATTCAGCAAGAAAGAGGGACAAATATTTGGCAAGAAATCGAGACAGAAAAATTATGAGAACCTACTCACAGAAACGATTCTAACAACTTTTTGTAATATAAACAACAAAATTGAGAATTAGCTTACCGAGACAATTCTGAACAATTTTTTTACAATATGAACACCAACTCCAGAAAAAAGGAGGCCCAAATCATTAGCTAAGAAATAAAGATTAACAAAATTGTACTGGACCTAATTAAGAATGGGAAAGTACTAACTAGATCGAAATAGATTCACACAATCTAACGATGTTTGTTCGTTCAAACAAGAGATACTGCCGAAACCATTTTGTCTCAGAAAGAACAGATCCTATACAGAGAGAAAAACTACACTGAGACAGGTGTTACATTCAGTCGAGCAACTTGCACATGCGGTTAGCCTATGATCATTAACTTGTGTGCTGTGAACGAAACTAAGTTTTCCAACCAGTGGCCGCATTTAAATTTGAAAAGTTTTTACGTCGGGTGGACAATGAAAATTTACCACCACAGATGGCCTCCAAAAGTAATCTAGTAGTAACCGGAAAAAGAGATGGCAGCCTTGGTTTTGATTGTTCATGGATTATGGCTCATTGTACCTTGGTAATAGCTAGAAAAGTAAATTATAACATGACCTAAATAAATTAAACAAGAAAATTATCATGAGAGCACACATGAAAAAGGTAAAGAGCGAAAAAACAAAAAGTAGATACCTAGAAATACATGGAATAAAGCCGATTGAGTAATTGAAGCACACTGTAAAAATAACCTTATTAAACTGTCCTGAATAAAATGCCCAAATCAAAATCGAATCCTAGTTTATGAGATAGAATTTATCGCCTAACGATGAATTCTAGAAGGAAATCGACTGATAGAAATAAATTTAAAATCTAATTAATTTTGTAATTTACACAAACTTATTTAATATTGATAATAATTCTTCAGACATGAGAGTGTGACTCATTTCCGCAACAAAAAAATCGTTGTTGACTGACGATACAGATTGGAGTACTCGACTTGAACAAAAAAGGTAGAAAATATTCGAACATTTCCAAACGAAGTGAAAGATATTCTTTAATTGTTAGCACAAGAGAATAGTTAGCCGTTTGTGCGCAATTAAAACTGTTTGAGATGTTTTTTTAATGCTATAGGAACTATCACCAGCAAAAATGTGACGACTCTATCGTTGATCATCAGTATCTCTATGGTGCCAGAAACTTCGACAAACTCTGAAAAGCCTGCTTGCCCTCATTGGTAGAAGGGGACCTCCCTGGAAGATATCCTCCCTGGGTCACCGTTCAGACGGTTGCGAAGCGGGCGCGGTGCAGGAGAGGGTCCATCCACCGGGAGATGGTCACTCCACCGGGAGATGGTCCCTCCAACGAGTGGAGAGAGTCCTCCTAACGGGCAGGCGCGGTACAGAAGATGGTCCCACTAACGGGTGGAGAGGGTCCCACTAACGGGCAGACGGGGTGCAAGGGACGGTCCCTCCAACGGGTGGAGAGGGTCTCACTAACGGGCGGGCGGTGTGCAGGAGATTGTGCCTCCAACGGGCCGAGATGGTCCCACTAACGAGCGGGCGGGGTGCTGGAGATTTTCCCTCCAACGGGCGAAAACGTCACACTAACAGGCGGGCGGGGTGCAGTAGATTGTTCCTCCTACGGGCGGAGAGAGTCCCAATAACGAGCGGGCGGGGTGCAGGAGATGGTCCTTCCAACGGGCGGAGACGTCACACTAACAGGCGGGCGGGGTGTAGTAGATAGTTCCTCCAACGGGCGGAGAGAGTCCCAATAACGAGCGGGCGAGGTGCAGGAGATGGTCCCTCCAACGGGCGGAGAGAGTCCCAATGACGAGCGGGCGGGGTGCAGGAGATGGCCCCTCCAACGGGCGGAGAGAGTCCCAATAACGAGCGGGCGGGGTGCAAGAGATGGTCCCTCCAACGTGCGTAGAGAGACCCACTAACGAGCGGGCGGGGTGCAAGAGATGGTCCCTCCAACGGGCGTAGAGAGACCCACTAACGATCGGGCGGGGTGCAGGAGATGACGAGCAAGATTTATGGCAGAGTGCAGAGTAACGCCATTGTTATGAACCTAGCTTCTGATGTAGCAATCAAAAGTACCACAAAAAATTCAATTGTGCTGCTGGTTGCCGATCGGCTTCCAATAAAATGTAAATACTGACGACAATATATCTCATGTGTAACTTTCACGTCCTGTCGCCAACGGAGTCTCGAAGGAATCTTTTGCATGAGCGGTTTAAAGTCTCTGCCTGTTTTATAGGGCCGCGGCATACGGTGAGAGACATGAGGGCGAGGGCAGCGGTCCAGGGTATCCTGCCTTCACTTAGGGTTACCCACAAGCGGTCGAGGGTGTGTCATTCTGCTTTGGCGTTCCTGCGTCCGGTTTTCAAGCGCGAGTTGAGGCTTTTTCAATATTATGTAGGATCTCTATCGATGTCCCCTCGACACATTTTACAAGCAGAAAATAAAGCTGAGGCGAACGCGGGCTGGGATTTCGTCAATGGAGATGTTTCCACTAGAGCACGTACGCACGAACGACACAATATATGGTGGTTAGACTACGAAGAAGATCACAACTGATGATGTTGCATATTTCATTGATTGTGTGCTGCATATTTCATTTCAGCTTACTTGATAATATCCATATTGTCGATTGGGACATAGTGGTTCTTCCTGAAAAGTTTCAACGTTCAATCTTTATGCGGGTAGACGTAATTCCCCTAAGCCTGAGGAGCTCGGCTGCACACACCCTCACACCACGGAAGACCACGGAAGGGCAAGGCATTTATAAGCGTACGGTAGTTGCAGCGCACTGGATTTGCAATAGCAAGGTATTTGAAAGCAAACAGTATCGGTAAGAGCACTGAATTTGTAGGGACAATACAGTTGGTAGCACACGGCATTTGTAAGTGCAGCGTTTTCGTAAGCGCATGTTTTTTGTAAGCGCTATGTGTTTCTGTGCGCAAGGTGCTGGTAAGCTTCCTGAATTTGTAAGCGCTTCGTGTTGGTATGCGCACCTAATTAGCAACCGCACGGTGTTTGTCAGCGTACAGTATTTATAATCGCACGGGGTCGGGGAGCGCAAGGTGTTGGCCAGTGCACGGTGTTTACAAGGCACGTTGTTTGTAAACGCACGGTATCGGTGCCCACGGTGTTGGTGGAAACGGTATTGGTAAGCGCAGGGTGTTGTGAAGTACACGGTCTTGGTAAGTTCATGGTTTGGGTAAGCACATGATCATGCTATACACATGGTGTCGGTAGGCTTATGGTGTTGGTGAGCACACAAAATTTGGAAATCAGTTCATCATCAATGAGTACAGGCAGGTGTGACGCATTGAGGATTGTGTAAATTTCCTCATGTAGATACATGTACAATAGACGCCAGAAGCAGTGCCTTTTTGTGATATCCATGAAGGAATATCAGGCAAAACGACATTATTTTTTAGCGTCTGTACTACACCAGAGCCTGGAGGCACCTTTCGGTGACGTCAGGCTCTTGTGATGTTTACAAGTCCGCCTGTTGTTGACGTCTGATTAATTGCCTCCGCACGGCCTACCCTCGGCGGGCTCACGAGACGCTCTAATCAGGAAATTACAAGAACATTTCTTGGGTGCCAACGTGCGTCTTCAAGTCCCTTTACGCACAACAGATAAATTTATGGTTTAGAAGTTATAATTTAGGGAGTACTTATGACCGGCTATCACTAGGCATTTTTGTCCACGCGAAAGACGAACCACTCTATCTTGAATATTTTTGCCTCGACTACATCCCGTCTCTCTCTTGCTAACAACTTGATTACTACGAGTGTAGGGTAATTTTCATTAGACTGCATATAGGTCCGTCTTGGTAAAATCTTCACTAGCATTTTCCAGTTTGTCCCTGATGTATTATTTGTAGGATGCATTTCTGTCCGTGCTAAACGGCTAATTTGTGAAGCAGAAGAAATGCCATAATACAGTGCACTGCCTTCTAAGTTGGTAAGCTCATGGAGTTTGTAAGCGTTATTGTTGGTAAGTGCGCGGAATTTGTAAGCTCACAAGGTATGTCAGCGTACAGTATTTATAAGAGCACGGTGTTGGTGAGCGCACGATGCTGCTCAGTGCCCATTGTTGTTTACAAGAGCACGATGTTGGTAAGCGCATCGTGGCGTTGCCTACGGTGTTGGTACGAACGCTATTGGTAAGCGCACGGTATTGGTAGGTACATGGTATTTGTAAGCTCATGGTTTTGGTAAGCACATGGTTTCGGTAGGCACATGGTCATGGTATGCACATGGTCATGCTGTCTAAACGCAAAGATAGGATGATACGAAACCTCCTATTAGCCATGCTAATAAAAATTGTTTGATCTAAACAGAAATCAACGTTCAGTTCTCCTTTCTCAACCCGAGTGAAACACTGCCCGCGAAAGGTGCAGTCACTGCAACCATTTTTTTTGTCCATTGACTACTTTTTTCCATGAATTCAACAATAAAAAATATGAGAAGCTGCTATTGGTTACGGCTGTCTTCACAGACGTTAGGCCATTCGTCTCCAACGCACATGAAGAAGCTCTAGGTTTATTTCAAACGAAATGAACGGACTTCGATTTACCAGCTCATTCAAAACATGTAAGCAATGTTGTGTATAAATAATTTCATTTTAGTCAACTAAAGACAAACATCAGCACAAAGAGGTTAAGAACACCACGTAACAGAACTGTTGCCACTTATAGAGCTCCTTTAAGGCGTGATGTCAAAGTCAATATAAAAATCACCGAACATCGCGCATCAGCTCGATCCCTGCTCAGAAGGCACATTTAGTCCCTCTTACTCGAGATCAACTTGTAAAAATGAGACGAGCTCATGAGATGTTTAGTTAATGATAGAGGTAAGGTCCCATGCAGCCATGAAAATTGTTGCCCGTTGATGACAAGCTTATCGACACGAGCCCAAACCAATTTGTTTTCCCACTACTGCTAGAATGGCTGTTGCATTACAATATTGCCTACAAAACATGCAAGCTTGAACCTGAGAGAACACATTCCAATTTGATCACCATTGTAGATTCCCCTACACAAAAGACGGTTCTCGACAGTTGAATAAACAATGCTACAATTCTAGACCAGTAATAAATTGGGAACTGTCACTACGACTCTAAGCCTACGATAAACTGGGAACTGTCACTACGGCTCCAAGCCTACGATAAACTAGGAACTGTCACTGCGACTCCAAGCCTACGATAAACTGGAAACTTAGAAAGGTCGCAAGCGCCGGCTTCCATTTCATCTGAGTCAATCTGGCGGAGTGCGGCACAGCTGCACAGACGGCGAGAGATAGTTTGCGGTGAGTCCCGCTGTGGCACTCTACGGAGCGTTGAAGTGTGACACTTTGTGAGGCGTTCAAGCGTGGCACTTTGCGGAGCATCTCAGTGTGTCACTTTGTGGATCCGATCAGTGAGGCCCTTTGTGTAGCGTCCCCGGAGGCACTTTATTCCCAAAGTGCGGATCTTTTCAGTCGTCTCCCAGTGAGGAATTTGTGAAGCGTCACCGTACGTGACGCTTTACAAGCGTCATCGTAAGAAGCAAATAATGCACTGAATAACTGAAGAAATAACCGTCCATTAACCCAAATGGGTGCGGTCGAAACGTTATCAGTAAGATGGCATTATGATTTCGCCTGACACACCTCAAAGATCCTCCAACATGCATGCACCGTAACTGAGGTCATTTTTCATAGCAGACACAGAAAGAATGCGTTGCAGTGACAATGCACCTCGCATAAATAACAAGTTATATTTCAGAAGCGAAATAAATAATACATCTAGATTGTACGTTCTATATTCAGTTAAAAAAGCGTGAATTGATTTCATTTGGTAACAAGAAAGACACAGAAAGGTCCATCGAATAGGACGCGCTGTTATGCCTAATGAAGAGCTACGACACGAGGCAACGGGTCTCGAGGATTATTGTACAGTGGCGTTGACATGTTAGCCACGCCGGCCCCAGGTTCAGTGAGGAGGCAGTGCTTTAAATGCACATGTGTACGTAACTGTGTGCAATGAGCAGTTTCATATTGTAGTGATTAGAATATCCGACCCCGTCCTGGGCTTAGACTCCTCTGGCCTCAGTCTGTGCTGTATAATTCCTGTAAATAAAGATGTATTATAAGGGTTCCCGTGTGGATGGCATCCGACTAGATTCCAATTGTAATAGTTTTTTAGACTATTGATGAGTAAATCAATCAAGACGTTGCAACAAGCATCATAGATTAGCAAAGGTCTACCTATGAATGGTTCTGAGATATTCGGCCGAGGATTGTTTAGATAATAAGTTTGCTGAACCATGGAATATCATATTTTTTCCAGGTTCATTCATCTCTCACGAAGAAATGATGATCATTATTGAAGGGCATTCAATGTATAGTATGGCCTGAGTCAAACCCAATTGAATATCCATTCGAAAAATTCGTTGATTACTTTCATTGCATCAGTGGCGTTGCTTAATTTGAGACCATCTGCCGCCACATGTGATCTTTCCTTCGAAATGACTCATTGATTGCTGTGTGAATGCATGGCCGGAAACATAACTGGTTCCCGACAGTTCAAATCGAAGCTGGCATCAGTTGTTGTTCGACGAGGCACTGGATTGACGGGCATGAAAACCATTTCTCTCGTTGGTTCATTTCCATCGGTTGGCGTGAGCGGGGACCGCAGCCTGGTTCGAAATAAGGGACCAATGGAATTCGTTCGAGGAAAACAGAGCTTCAGTTCGAGGGTGGAACCAATGGAAGATCTTTGACTCGCTGTTCTAAGATCAGAGGAGTCGTAAACATAGCATTGAAACTTGACATGCCAACTGATGACAAGAACATCCAGTAATACGTTTCGACACAAATGCAGTTCAATCACATTGTTGTGAAACAAAATTACTTTGAAACAAGGGGAAAAACAACGACACCCAATATTAGACGCCCCCTTTGCCTGAAAAAAATGAACATTTTGACTAAGAGAATTACGTTTTGAAACTGAATCGAAAAAATAACAACTCGGTCAGACAATTACTGTCACTGGATATGTTCAACATCAGCATCGCAAGATTAGAGTACCCTTTTCTTGGCCAGTCCACAGAGACCGATTGCAAGTGAGCTAGGCCTCTGATAGAGGCATCGTTTGCACATCATTATCTTTGGTGACCGATTGCAAGTGAGCTAGGCCTCTGATAGAGGCATCGTGTGCACATCATTATCTTCAGTGACCGATTGCAAGTGAGCTAGGCCTTTGATAGAGGCATCGTGTGCACATCATTATCTTCGTTGACCGATTGCAAGTGAGCTAGGCCTCTGATAAAGGCATCGTGTGCACATCATTATCTTCAGTGAACGATTGCAAGTGAGCTAAGCCTTTGATAAAGGCATCGTGTGCACATCATTATCTTCAGTGACCGATTGCAAGTGAGCTAGGCCTCTGATAGAGGCATCGTGTGCACATCATTATCTTCAGTGACCGATTGCAAGTGAGCTAGGCCTCTGATAGAGGCATCGTGTGCACAT
>SDVV010019757.1:0-10704 GCA_016164225.1 Gammarus roeselii
CAGCGTGCGTCTGTTATTGCTAAAACTTTCACTTTTTTCTAACGTTGAAAGCGTTGTTTTGTTTTTTCCTCGCACACTTAGGCGTGCGAGCCTGCTTTAATCAATGATCGTCGAGCCCTACGGGGGAGCCTATTATGACTCACGTTGAGGCTCTGGTGGAAATGAGGACCAAATCAAATCAAAAATCAAAGCGGTCCTCATGGACATAGTCGGCCCGCTCCCGTACAGTAATGGCCACCGTTATTTACTTACTATAATAGATAGATACAGCAGATGGCCCGAAGCAATTTCGATTGTGGAGACAACTGCAGAAACCGTAGCCAAAGCGTTTCTAATGAACTGGGTAGCCCGCTAAGGGGTACCCGAAACATTGACGACCGACAGAGGGGCAAATTTCGAAGGGGAATTGACGACGACCTTATGTAAGTTACTCGGTATCCGAAAAATCCGAACCACGTCGTACCACCCCCAGGCAAACGGAATCATCGAAAGATTCCATCGAACCCTCAAGTCAAGTCTGAAGTGCCAACAAAATCCGCAAGATTGGCACACAAGCCTCCCGCTAGTTCTGTTAGGCCTGCGCACAGCGCCGAAGACAGAGCTCGACTGCTCTGTCGCAAAAATGATGTCGCAGCACACAACGTTTCCAGGGGACCTCGTGGAACCCACGAACAACAATGATGTAGCTCCAAACAAATTCACTATTAAAATACGCCACGCCATGGCACGCCTAAAATTCCATGCTTCAAAATGGACCTCAGGCAAGGGCAATATTGACCCAGCGCTCCATACATGCACGCATGCATACATCAGGGCTGACGCAGTACAGCGGCCATTGACCAGACCTTACAAAGGTCCATTCCGCATTGCCAAGCGAGGCAAAAAAGTGTTCAAGTTAATCCGCAAAAACAAATTGGAAACTGTCTCCATAGAAAGACTGAAGGCAGCGATAATGTTATCCTAGACCGCAGAAGACAGCTCGAGCGTAACCACAACACCAAAGAAATTCTCTGAGTGCACACCTGTGACTCTTCACAAAGTGCGTTTCAGTGAACCGCCAGCGCCCGCAGACACGCAGCCGCCAGCGCGGCACGCCATTGGCGCGACAAACAACCCCCCCAAAACAGGTGTCACCACCATGAGTGGACGACACACCAAACCCCCGGCACGATACCGCTGACAGCAAAGAGGGAGGGGGGGAACTCACTAAGGAAGGGGCATTGTTAGGGCTTGCGAAGTCGTGTTCCGCATTGCTCTCCCTCTCAACAATTAACATGAAATTCACACCCTGTAAATAATGTAGTACTGTTAAGATGAATGTATTATATGTTATACCATTGTATCAACTTATATTGGAAATGTGTCGTAGATGCAGTTTTCCTCCGGCGGCGGGAATCCCTCCGCACGCCAACTGCAGTTTCCCTCTGACGGTGGGGATCCTCCCGCACGCAAGCTTGTCAGCAAGCAGGGCGGAACCCCAATTTAAAGTTCCCGGGTTCGGCAAAGTTTTGGGCGCCACCAATCAGCGCCTAGGGCGGCAACAAGTAGTGGAGGCTAAGTCAATCAGCATCCTGGATGCGACACAAGGATCTAGGAATGCTAAGTCCTAGATTAGAAGAAAGTCATAATTGAGCATTGTATCACACCTTTTTAGCAACAAAACATTCGTTACTGACAAGCAGGCACAAATAAGTACCAGTCTAGTATAGGTGTATGGGAACAAACTGTTTCATCAATAACGTGAAACAAAATAACGGGCACCACTAGTGTTGCCACCTGTGGCGCACTCTAATTAGCAGGATCACTCTGACCCGGTCTGCCCCTTCACTCTCGCGCCTAACGCCATTCCACAAGGCTCACCTGCGGTGGAAAGCCCCGTCCACTCTCATTCCTGTCAAGCCTTGGCAACCTCCATGACGAAGAATGTACTCTCCAGTCAGACAGGAGACCTTTTTATAAATGCTTTGTCCTAATGTTAGGTAGTGTTTCAATGCTATAATCTTTCAGCCGCCTTAAATAAGGTCGAGATTTTTGATGATAAATGTTAAAGTAATTCCCGTGCTGTTCACCCTATGTTTTCCTCTCCTAACTATCATGTCTATGGACGAACAGTACTTTGCATTGTTTTTTTAGAGTAAAAAGCTAATAAAAAGATACAGATACAGACACTAGGCCGCATCCTCCAGAAAGGGGGATGACCGACGGCAAGGCGCACCTCACACCCTCATACGCTCACACCCACACAACTTAGCCGTTTTGTGCTGAAAGGTCCGCCCCGTACCCCCTCAACATACACTCTGGGTCACGAGTGCAGTCCGAGGATCCGTCGTCTGCAGCAGGGCCCGACAGTTTTCACTGGTTAACCCCCGCCGCGTCATAATGACCGGGCATCCCCCACCCACGACCATCCTGACAGCGTGATGCCAAGGGCGGGAAAGCACATCAGAGCAGCGTCAAAATCAACTATTCACAATCATTCGCCACTCACGCCTGTTCATTGCACGCTCTCTCGCCACCTCCACATTCATGTCTCTCCTTCCTAACGCCTGCTTCGCACCATTCATACACCCAAATTCCGGTCTACCTCTAGACCTGCGACCACTCGCCTCCACATTCATCACCCTTTTCACCAATGTCCCTTCATCCATCCTCTCCATGTGCTCGAACCATCTCAGAACACGCGAATCCACTCTGTCCTTCAACTTCTTTACCATCCATGTTCTGATTCGAACCACATTGTTGGTGATCCGGTCTCTCAGCGTACTCTAGCCATGCTACTCAAACATTTCATCTCGAAAACATTCAACCTTCTTCTCAAGTCTCAGCTCCGTAGAGCCCAGTTGGGACAACAGCACCATCATACAGCCCTCTCTTTGCTTCCATTCCCAACGTCCTACAGCTCATTACACTATTTAGTGCACCCAACACTTTACACCACTCCTTCAATCGCGCCTTCACTTCAGTTTCCACTAGTTCAGTTATCTCCACATGGGAGCTTAGATACTTAAAACACTGAACTTCCTCCATGAGCTCTCCATTTAGGGTGACACTAATTTTGCTCGCATCGACAGTCCTCGAGCATCTCATTACTTTACTCTTACCCACGTTCACTCGAAGCTTCCTCCTCTCACACACTCTACCAAACTCAGACACTAGCCTACACAGCTTCTCCTCTGAATCCGCAACCGAGGCCGTATCATCAGCAAAGAGCAACTGGCTCAACTGCCAACTCCGCCCATTCGCTTCCAACAGTTCCAAGCCACGACCCTGTACACTCGCGTTCACCTTCCTGACCACTCCATCCACATTAGGGCTGAACAGCCAGGGAGACATCACGCAGTCTTGTCTCTGTCCCAATTTCACAGTGAACCAATCACTCACCTCGCTTCCCACTCTGACACATGCTCGGCTGTCAGCATAGAAATTCTGCACCGCTTTCAACAGATGTCCGTCCACTCCATACAGACGAAACACCCTCCACAGCGCTTCCCTGTCAATCCAGTCTTATACCTTATCCAGATCCATGAAGACACAGAACACATTCTTTCGTTTGGCAAGGTACTTCTCACAGACCTGTTTAACTGCAAAAATCTGATCGGTACATCCTCTATCACTCTTAAAGCCACACTGTTCCTCTCCAATTGCGCAGTCCGTACAGTCTCTAATCCTTTTGATCAGCACTCTCCCGTACAACTTACCAACCACACATAACAGACTGATACCCCTCGAGTTGCAGCATTAATTTTCATCTCCTTTGCCCTTATATAGCGAAACAATGAAGGCACTGCGCCACTCAATCGGTACCGCGCCTGCCACAAAACACAAGTTCAGTAACCTCACCAACCATTCGACAATCGTTACTCCACCCTTCTTCGGGCACTCTGTCGCAACGCCATCCAAACCAGGGGCTTTCCCTGCTTTCATCACCTCCACCGCCTCTTGCACCTCTTCCCTGGTAATGTCCGCCACAAGTCTTTCTACCAAAACTGGCATCCGAGCACCACCACCCACAGCAATAATGTCAGCCTCTCTGTCTTCCTCGACATTCAACAATTCATCGAAATACTCGGCCCACCTCTTCCGTACGTCACCACTTTCCAACAACAGCTGGCCATTTTCTTCTTTCACACTTTCTCCTTTCCGGTCTCTCCCTTTCTCACCCGCTTCACCTATTTCCAGAACATCTTTTTATTCTCATCAAAATTTTGGCACAACCGTCTGCTACATCTGGCATCAGCGTCCCTTTTAGCTCTCCTTACCACACGCTTCACGTCGCTTCTCCTCTCTTTGTAGCTTTTATAATCCCCCACCGACTTCACCTGCAACCACTCCTCAAACGCTCCTGTTTTCCGTGCCACCGCCAGTTTGACCTCCTCGTTCCACCATTCGCAACCTTTCCTTCTGCGCCCGCCCACACGACGGCACCACACACCTTCTTCATACATCTCAGCAACGCATCCCATAACACCTCCCATTCTTCCTCCACATCTCTCAGGTCCTGCCCTCTCACGTTGTTATATTCTTCCCTCAATGCCTGCTGGAACTCCTCGGCTCTACTTCTCACATCCAGTCCACTCACTTTCACTACCTCTTTTCCTCCTCCCGCTCGTTTTTTGCCCTTCCACTTCTGCTCCACTCTTAATCTTCCTTCTACCCGCAGATGGTCAGACACTCCTCCACCTTCCCCTATCAATACCCGCACATCCAACTGCCTCCTCACCACTCTCCTCGACATCAGCACAAAATTCATCAGTGCTTTCTCCACCACTGCACCATGGGCCATCCTTACCCATGTGTACTAGTGGATATCTCGCTTCGTGAACAAACTGCTCCCGACCACTAACTCCTGCTCCATACACAGACCTACCAGGTTTTCTCCACTGTCATTTCTACCGGGAACGTCACACCTTCCTATCACATTCTTCACCTCTACATCTCCAACTCTCGCATTAAGGTCACCCAGTACAACTACATTGAAATGACCTCCAAAAATTTAAATACACTCACTCAGGTCAGTCCAGAATTGCTCCCTCTCTTCTTCACTCCTCTCGCTGTCAGGTCCGTAGGAACTCAAAAATACCCATCTTTCTACGCCTAATTGACCCAATATTATCCTAAAAACACTAAACACATTATACGTGCATCACAAGCACCCATTACTATTAAGAAATCGCATCTTTTGATCTCATTGTTGCATCTCTCTGTAGGTAGTTACATTTCCGTTCAGCTAATACAAACTGCTTACAACCATAATGGCAGTGCAACAAATATTTATTTTGGCTAAATAAATATGTATACCACACACTAAAAGCCATGGAACATGCATCAGAAGGAATAAAAGATTCAGAGAAATATTTTTACAAAAATCTGGCAAAAAGCTGAGCGGGGTTTTTCTAGACTCTTCTGTGAGTCGGACAAGATCCTAGTTCTCGTGGCAGTAGTATTATATCCCGGCATAAACATACAGGAAGTGAAACCGTGGCGAAAGAGGCAAAGAAAGACACAGCAGAGCTATATTGGTTTAAATCCAAACCTATGGATAGACTGTAGCTAGGCTAGACAGTCTGGGCCAGTGCAACTTAGGCTTACCTTGGATACTGCTCCACAGAAGACAGCCTTTCAGCCCGTTGCCTTTCAGCCTGCTGCACGTGAACATCTTCAGGCGAGAAGAAAACTGAATTCTCGTAGAACCACGGGAATTTCAAAAAAGGGGGTCCCTCCAAGGATAACGACGCCACCAATATTTTCGTGCCGGCTTTCCTATCTCCCTTCTTTTCCCCTTCTATATTACCTTGGATATCTTCATTCAGTTAAGTTGGGATCAATACCAAAGATTTTACTCCCCCGTGTTTTATTGTCCTTGTGTCTGTTTTTTGGTGTTTGCCCATAATACTCAACCTCATTTGTAAGAAAAGGATAGCATAACTTGGAGTCAGATTGTGCCTTGAAAGTGAAAGCACAGTGTTCACTTGAATTATTATCGCTCACAGAAGCTCATTCACTATTAGTTTTTTGAGTAAAAAAAAGGGTAAATTACCATTCAGTAATAAAAATATATAACATCACCTAAACTGGTGACCTGCATCAATAACAGATCAAGGTCGACAGACAGGCAGACTGGGTGTAGGTAGTGCAATTGCATGAGGGAAATAACATAGACTCTAGAAGACTTGAGGTAGAAAAGCAGTCATAGATTAAATCTTTCTCTTCATTTTGTCATTGACACCGACTACTGCAGAGTAAGGTGCTAATTTTAATAATTAACTCGGCAACTATCCAAATTTGTTACACGTTGAGGCTCTGGTGGAAATGAGGCCCAAATCAATCAATCCAAATTTGTTTTGTGTTTAAAAATTCATACTTACTTGTGTATGAAACAAACTGGCACACAGGAAACATATGTAACATCATAATTCTGTGATTTTGATAAAATTCTTGTACCAACTTGGTGTCAGCAGATTCAAAGCCACTGCGCAAGTGACCTGCTGGTGTATTCACAACACACACCAAAGCAAATTGGATACCCATTTAAATTCCCAATTTTTGTGACAACCTTGGTGTTAAGAGCTCGTGCCCAACAACAAGTGGTGCAACCTCGCCTCAGTAAAAAGAACTTTGAGGAATTGCAATCTCACAGCACACATAGGAATTAAATTTATCTGAATCTCTCAACAAAAACAATTTACATTCCACACCTTGGTACACATCCCACATTGACAAGACATAGCAATTTGAAATAATTATTTCCAGTCAGTCACCAGAATCACAACTTGAAAACCAGATCGCCGACCAAGCCACACAATCAACATGTCAGAGGACGGGAACCCTGACAACAACCTTATTGTAGGAAATCCATCAACTTCCGACAGCATAACTGCAAACAAGGACTTTAATGTCACAACATACATGCCTGAAGCATCAGGTTTCTGGCTTTACTTGCTAGAAGCCGACTTCACAGCACATGCCATCACAGATGACCAAACCAAAGTCCGGTTGACGCTCAAAGCCCTACCACCACAATTACGATTATCACTTCAGGACATAGTCATGAATGGAGGAGATGACCGCTACGATAAAATTAAAATCAAAATTACTTCTTTAAACACACTACCGGAATCAGCTCGCATAAGACAAATTCTGGACAAAGAACGACGAGGAACCCGCACAATAGCACAGTTCCTGGCCCATCTTCGACATCTTCTTGGAAGTGACTCGGAATCCACTGCACACCACAACAGCCCATTCTTGAAAGAAATGCTCTTGAGGGAAATACCGACCAACATCAAATATGCCCTATTGGTCAACAATAAGACAACCGTAACTGACATTGTGGAGGCAACAGATGAAATACTAACTGAATACCCAGAGTCAAACATTCCAGTAAACAACATCAGTAGTGTTTTGCCAACATCCACACAACAGCCACAACACAACACAGCTATGCACAGCGACACCACTCTAACTATCAATGCTCTGACCTCGCGAATGTCAGAAATGGATTTCAAAAGTAAAGCACTCTCACATGAAAAAGACCATCTTCTGAAAAGAATTGACTACCTGGAGAGAACAATCCACAACCTGGAGGACAAAATGAATGAAGAACAACAATCATTCCTGACCAGACTGCAAAATGCTGGAACAACGACCACATTGCAACAACCATGAAAACAGAGGAAGAAGCACTTCCCACCGACGTGAACCTTCTGCAAAAAAACAGAACGCGTTGCCATTTCCACGAGCGCTTTCACACAAATGCCCGCAGATGCACAATACCATGTGACATGAGCAACATTTTCAACAACCAGGAGGGAAACTGAGATCCTGCGATAACAACACGAGCACCGTCACGGCAATAACCCTCAAGAAGACTCGTCTCCTAACCATAATTGACAGAAAAAGCAAGTTCACCTTCTTGATAGACACAGGTGCTGCTGTGGCGTCGCTTTTCCTCACCACAAGCGCCCTACTATAGCTGCCCTACTATACTGTACTATGTTTTATCTACTACAAATGTCTTACTATCGCCTCACTACTGTAAAAACTAAATTTTATTCAATTCTTGCAGTCACGTGTAAATCAAACATTTCATGAGCCGTTCTCATTGTACTTCATGTTTAAGTATGCTCATTATGTCCGTGTGTGCTCATCGAGCAACCTCATGCCATGCATTCCGTGTTCTCACACTCGCTACTCTTGTGTAATGATGCATAGCACATGTGCTAGCGGCAGTCATAAAGTTAGACCCAGCGTTTAGTTCACAATATCCGTTCAGGATCCTCCGAATGAGATCTCGTCTTTGTCGCACTGTAATTGCCAATTAGCTGAAAACTATAAACTTCTATACCGTTCATCTCTAACGTCACATTCGCCCAGACCTCTCGATGCCGGCTCGTTGTTTATTATCCAGAACCAATCGTCAAAATGCGCAAACAACACCAACCGTCACATCCCTTTAGTCCTCTCTGGTCTTGCCGAGCCAAGCTATTTTGCCACGTATTCAGTATCGTTCTTTCAACCAAGCCTTACTAACCTTATCAAATTAACATCATACCTTTACTCATAATTGAAAACGATCAATTCCCTTAACTAAATTCGAAACAATATCTGTAATTATTTCCCAAGTCAAATCATTACTTCTTTAAGGATTTCATTCCGAATAATCACGTGTTACATACTGTGTACAGTTGCTACAACTTTCACTTATAGTAGGCTATACTTCTTTCACTCTAACTCTCTCGCTCAGCTGTACTGCACTCAACTCGTAGCTTAGCTATTAAACGCAGAGCATTCTTATAAATGCTAAATTAACAAGCGAGCTATGTTATAATAGATTGATGTTCTTATAAAACCTTAACAAATGTTTATAGTAATATTCATTTATTTTTCTGATTTAATTATTATTGGATCATGTACTGTTCTGAACATTCAGTCACGCAGTCAACGCTCGATCTGCACTGTACTGTATCATACGTCTGACCGAGTGCAGAGTAAGACAACATGCACTGCGGTGCCCTGCCACCATCACATGCCTGGCCTAGCTAGCTAGCTCGCAGTCAGTCTCTCACCAGCCACCGAGCAGGCAGGGTGCCAACGGCCCTGCAGGGGTCATCCCCTTACGCATAGGGCACCCCGGAACACACAATTCTTCACGCCGATATGAAGCATGCTAACTCAACCGTCTCCACAATCATCCGGAGTGACTTATTCCTTCGACTCTGCTGCATCTATCACCACTTCCGAGTTGTCCCTGGAGTTCCTTCATAGTCTACGACTGCTCACCGCGGAGCACCTAGCGCTCATTGTCCCTACGCTCTTCACATCTACCAACATATGTCCACCGCCACATCTCAACGTGCAGTCTCGCCAACCTATCGTCACCGCTGCACATTTCATTCCGCACGTCAAGTGTTCTTCGAGTACGGCTGCACATCTCATTTCGCACGCCAAGTGTGCTTCTAGCAACGCGCCACTTCGTTCACCGCAACGCAGCGTCTCATCAACCACGTGTTCCCTTAGTTTGCACTAACCACAAGACAGTTCACTGTGCTCATCGCTCCAACCACCAGCCATCACTTGCTTGGTGTCAAAGTCTACAACTACCACACAGCTCTGGTCATCGTCACTATTAGGAGCTGTACGTCGAGTTCATCCGATTCAGGGCTGTAAATTGTTAGCTCTTCAGTGTAAGCAAGGCACGCCCTCACCATTCCGTAAGTCCCGGTATTGGGTGTTCCTGTAACTTCATTCATGTGTTTGTTATATTGTCCACCGTAACACTTGTTATTCGTCCATTGTATCATTGACTACGTCACGGTCCATGCTAGCACCGTCGTCATTCTCAATTTTAGCATAAACCTTGCGTTCTTGTAATATATGTAAAAATGTATCTCTCTATCACTCCCCCTGCACCTCGTCGCATCTCTCTCTTCAGGATTAAAAATAGGCAAACACCCGCCGTCGATCAAAATGGAGTCAGATAAGGAAACTACTCAACGCGATTCAATTCTGTGGCCGATCAATTTATAACTGCCGTTCCGTAACCTTGAAAGCTCAACGGTCAGTCTAGCGCTGAATCCGTGGCTAAAGACTGTGAGGACGGCAGGAGATCAATTCAGGTCAATCAATTAATGATTTTTAACTTATCACAATTATTATTCATCAATCTACTAGCAAATTCGATGCCCTTATTTTATCTTTCAAACTAGTTTATTTTTTTGCAATGCGATACTCGTATTTCTCAATTGTTCAAACATTCAATCATCGTTCTTTATTCCAATCTCATTTTTTTGTTCATTATAACAATAAATTATTGAACAATCAACGTCAATCATCCCTGATCATTCAATTATTCTCAACAATTTAATCTTTTTACAATCAGTTCATTATTCAACTCACAAACATCCAATTATAGCACCAATTTCAAAACCACACTAGTAACCCGTGAGAGAGTGAGGAGATGCAGGTAGGTAGGATGTAACAACCATTATTCAAGTTATTGCGGCAAATCATTTCATTCACATCATTTCAGAACATTCCTTAATTTAACACCGACACTCTATGTCAGCAATATCCATGTAACCACCGATAGCCTACCATTACAGGAGGAGATGTGAATCACGGTTCTCTTTCCACCTCATGGATCGATCATATTGCTTTGTCCTCTCTTTTAGTAGATGCAACAATTTCCTGTCACTTGCTGCCCGA
>SDVV010019758.1:0-13458 GCA_016164225.1 Gammarus roeselii
AATACTCTTGTCTTGAGCAGCGCTCGGGGCACTATTGCAATACTCTTGTCTTGAGCAGCGCTCGGGGCACTATTGCAATACTCTTGTCTCGAACAGCACTCGGGGCACTATTGCAATACTTTTGTCTTGTGCAGCGCTCAGGGCACTATTGCAATACTCTTGTCTACAGCAGCGCTCGGGGCACTATTGCAATACTCTTGTCTTGAGCAGCACTCGGGGCACTATTGCAATACTCTTGTCTTGAGCAGCGCTCGGGTCACTATTGCAATACTCTTGTCCTGAGCAGCGCTCGGGGCACTATTGCAATACTCTTGTCTACAGCAGCGCTCGGGGCCCTATTGCAATACTCTTGTCTTGAGCAGTGCTCGGGGCACTATTGTAATACTCTTGTAAATTTTCCTGGTACAAACAAACGTGGAAGGTGATCAATAACATACCTAATTCACAAAACAACAAATGTAACCAACCTTTCAAAAAACTAATAATTGTCAATAACGAATACAAATAAGATCAAGATAAAGCAAATAAACTCAATGAATATTTTTTGAAGGTCTGGAAGAATATTGCCGATAGTGTCAGTAACAATCAATACGATCACCTCAAACATCTATCGAGTAGCAATTTTGTTAATGATTTTTATTTTTCACCAGTTACTGATCATGACATCACCTCAATTTTCTTATTTCAACACAATTAATCTGGAAGTATCAATAGTTGCTTCGTCAGTATCATGAAGAAATTAACAAATATATTATCCCCAATCGTGGCTTCAATTTTCAACAATTCCTTAATCTAAGGAATTTTCCTAACTCATTAAAGATTGCAAGAGTGACACCCATTTCTAAAGGTGGGGATGAGACTGATACAGGAAATTATTGACCCATCTCAGTCCTTCACTTATTTTTCAAAATATTTGAAAAACTACTTCACAAACAACTATTCCGTTATTTGAATGTAAACAATATTCTTCATCAAAACCAGTATGGCTTCAGGGCCAAAAAAATACAACTCAAGCTATATTGAATCATCTTCAGTACTTATGTAATGGCATAGACTCAAACTACATTGTATTCTCTCTATTTTTCGACATTCGTAAGGTCTTTGACCGTGTTGATCATTTAATCTTATTATCTAAACTCAGGTCTTATGGAATACGAAGAATAACTAGTGATTGGGCACTTCATATCTGTCCAACCGAAGGCAATATGTAAAGGTGAACGGAATCCAATCCACTATGTTCAATATTAGTTCTATTTTAGGGATCCTGCTATTCATAATTTTTATAAACTATATAGTTAACGCATTTACTTTTTTTAAAGTATACATTGTTTGCTGATGACAGTGCCTCATAGACTTTCATCCATCCAAACACCATAAACGAATCAACTGCCTCAACCAACAAGGAATGTCATCATGTTAGCAAGTGGCTAACTGCAAACCGAATTGGAATTAACAGCAAAAAACCTAGCTACATATCATTCTCATTCGGGCGTACATTAAATTTACCACTTATACAAATTGTAAAGGATAGAATTCATGAGATAGACAGCACTAAATTCCTTGGGGTATATTTTGACAAAAATCTGCCATTCAAGAATCACATCGACATCAAATATCATCTAAATTGTTAAAATCTACAGGCATTCTTCATAAATAAAGCAAATTCCTCCCCCAATCTGTCCTTGAAAACCTTTATTGCACGTTGTTCCCGACAGTTTTATTTACGGAGTCGGAGCCTTGTATGGAACAGACAAAAATAAAACGGATAAAATATTTCGACAGCAAAAGAACGCTATTAGAGCTATAAATAAACCTCCATACAATTCCCATACCAATCATTATTTTAAAGCCGTGAATATCCTGAAACTGAAAGATCAAAATTACTTCCAAATTGCCATACACGCGTTCAATTTTTTTACAGAATCTATGATCAAGAACTATGCAATTCAATTAGGAAATTTTCGAATGTGCACATTCATTACACACGAAATGCGAATAACCTTGTAATGCCCCGTTACAATAGATCCAAAACCAAGCCCAGTATCCACTTCAATTGTGTTAACATTTGGAACTCGCTAACTCCTGTTTACCGTCAGAATGTTTTCCTGTCAATCTTTAAGTCAAGACTGAAACAGTTATACTTTATCATCTTACCAGTCCAACAATGATTTGTTATCGTTATATAGTTTTCTCACCGTCTTTCAATCGTATTTGATTTGAAACTTTATTAGAAGCAGATGAATTACCTGCTCAACTACCTTGCAGTGTATTTGAAGTTTCAGTCTTTCAATGTTGATAGGACTCTTAAGCCAAATGGCGTCAGGTATTTTAGCTCTCCCTGTGTTCGATTCCAGTTGGTGTCTAGGCTTAGTAAATCAAGATACATTGATGTTTAGGTATTTTAGGATAGATAAATCGATAGGTTAGTGCGTAAGGATTAAGTTGCCCCAGAAGCTCTAAATAGCTTAATTAGGGCCTTCAATTTTGTACCCTGAAATATCATTACTGTAAAATTAAATAACATGTAAACTGTACAATCTTGTTGTAATAAACTGTTCCAACTGTTTCTGTTAAGCTTTTTCAACTGTTGTGATAAAAAAGTATTCCAGACCAAAGGTTATAGTCGTATCACGGCTACGACATAAGGCCAAAGAAGTACGGGTTTTGCTGTTGGGAAGACACCAAAAACTTTTTCGAAAAATACTTCACGAATTCGTCCATCTGGTCCCTTTCAATGCGCGCCATGTTTTTTTTTCAAATAAACGATATGATGCATATAAATAACTATCATTGCAGGTGTCCTGTTGGTGTGGACTAGATGTTCCTAAATAGGTAAAATAGACACTAATTACAATCGATCAGGTATTTTTATCAATATTCCGTTGATATTAAATCGTAAGGCACGTGTGCTGAATCCGTTAAAACGCATTATATAACATCATACGATGAAAAAGGTGTAATTTGAATAAATCCTTTGAATCGTTCCATCATCACTACGTTTCAATAAGTTATTAATTAATTGTTCAACACATGTGACCCATTTTTAGCTGTTTTGTACACTACAAATCCTAATGCCATGCTGATTAGGTCACCGCATAGTCTTGTTGTAGTTATCAGCGTATTGATGAATTGTGTTGTTGTGTTGCAGCTTGCGACAGTACTGCTACAGCCGAAGACATATGCTACGCGTGTCTTCACTACTTGACGACGCTTCCTAAACGCAATAAAGTAGATGCTGCTACCAAATGCACAGCGAACTCCGACGCGCTCTACTATCCTAAGGATGCTGCTGAGGTTGCTGAACTGATTGCCTTCTTGGCAGCAGAATTTGTACCGCCCGCCGATTACGGTAAGACAAAACATTATTTATGGTCTGGCGACGTAATTCCAATCTCGTTCAACATAAATCTAGCAGCAGAGGTCATTGAGAGAGGAACATCGCTCGTAAGAGGGCTGACGTAATGTGTATGTAAATCATTCTACCTGTTGTATGTTGTTTGTGTAGCCATCTATAGTCATTGTCTCGTTGGGTAACTGCTCAGTTTGGGTTCACGAGGTCTACCGCCCTGAATGCAAGTGAGGCAGGAGTGACCGGAATGGCTTCTCTTTTATTGCACGATTACAGGGCCAATGGCCCCGTGACTCAACGTTGGTAAACGGGTCACAAGCCCCGTGACACCACGATAGTAAAAGGGTCACTAGTCCGATGACACACTGCTAGTTATAGGATCCATTGCCCTGAGACACACCACTAGATAAGTCACATTAGCCCCATGACACGTGGATGGTAAAACGGTCACTTGCCTCGCGACTCACCGCTAGTAAAAGGAACACTAGCCCCGTGACTCACCGCTGGTAAAAGGAACACTAGCCCCGTGACTCACCGCTGGTAAAAGGAACACTAGCCCCGTGACTTACCGCTGGTAAAAGGAACACTAGCCCCATGACTCACCGCTGGTAAAAGGAACACTAGCCCCGTGACTCACCGCTGGTAAACGAAACACCAGCCCCGTGACTCGCCGCTGGTAAATGGAACACTAGCCTAGTGACTCACCGCTGGTAAAAGGAACACTAGCCCCGTTACTCACCGCTGGTAAAAGGAACACTAGCCCCGTGACTCACCGCTGGTAAAAGGAACACAAGCCCCGTGACTCACCGCTGGTAAATGGAACACTAGCCCCGTGACTCACCGCTGGTAAAAGGAACACAAGCCCCGAGACTCACCGCTGGTAAATGGAACACTAGCCCCGTGACTCACCGCTGGTAAAGGGAACACTAGCCCCGTGACTCACAGCTGGTAAAAGGAACCTTAGCCTTCTGACTAACCGCTTGTTAAAGGAACACTAGCCCCGTAACAACGCCGGAGAAAGAGACAGTAGCCCGGAACAACGCACATGCATGTAGAAAAAAGCAATGCAAGTGCAAGAAATGCAAAGCGCGTGCATGGATACCGATATACCGGACTAGAAAACAACTCACGGGCATTATATGCAATTATGAAGGGTTTCCTAGTGACAAAAGGTTTACCTCAAATAAACAGGTGCTTATAAAAACAAAATGCAGACTTCCCTTACAACCAATCCTTAACTACCAAGCAAATACCATCGTCATATGATGAAAGTATACATAATAAGAGTGCGTATGAATTGAATTGATCAGGTTTGATCTTTTCTATTAAATAGAATGATTATAAAATATTTTCTAACAGAGAAAATAAGTTAACTAACGATTCAGGACATCAAAGCTACAAGAAGAACATCATGGGTGGACAAAGAACTAATGGGCGAGACGTAACTCCGACTGGCCGTGACTGGCCGTGATTGACCGTAACTGACCGTGACTGGCCGTGACTGGCCGTGACTGACCGTGACTGACGGTGACTGGCCGTGACTGGCCGTGACTGGCCGTGACTGACCGTGACTGACGGAGACTGGCCGTGACTGGCCGTGACTGGTCGTGACTCGCTGTGACTGGCCGTGACTGGCCGTGACTGGTAGTCGGCGCAACAACTATGGATGGGCTTAGTGCTTCAGTTAGAACACCTCATTCCGCAGAGCCCTCGTGGCTGCAAAATAACTCCTCACGATGGCAACGACATCCTCATGTTACTTTTCCTATCGGAGACGCACAGGTTGACGTAGGAGACCTCGTAGAAGTTTTTCTTAACAAACGAACTTGTGAATCCCTTCGATAAATGTTCTCGATGGTAGAGGAGCGCTTTCTTGTCACTAATTAATAGCACGTTGGCCGGCTGCATTAAATTGACTTAGCTTAATTGAGGTACTCAGAATTCGCTGAACGGGATAGATTGAGTTTACTGGTTTTAAGCTACATGATAAAAACAAGAACAGGTTCCAGCAAATTCATGAGCGTCTCTCAAAACGGCAAATATTCTCCACCCTTAAAAAAACATTTTGTTTATTATCTCAAAACCTACTCATAAAATCCCGAGCATCAAGCCACTTGCTTAAAGTTTCTCTTTGCCTCCAATTGTACCAGCTGGAATGGAATACAGTTCCTTTTTGCGAGTAGCGGTGCGTTCGCACCGAAAAGAGGAACTCTCAATGGCGCACTGGTAACAAATCAATATTATATGAATCAATTGAATCAATAACTTAATTGATAGCTTTCTCAGTGGATGTAACTTTTGGTCAAGCCGTACAGTGTGTAATTTGGTCTACCCCACTACTTCCTTCTTCATCGTCCATGACGATGGATACAAGACGGCTTTTTGCGCCGGAGCGCAGCCTGCAGATGGCTTCTCTGACGCTTTCAAGATATCAGTAGATGTAGTAGTAGTAGTAGTAGTAGTAGTAGTAGTAATAGATTAGATTCGATTAGATTAGAGTAGGGAAAACAAACGAGCACGAGTGTTCATTTAGTGTTTAGTAATACAAACAGAAAAGAAGGTTGTAAGGATGGAAAGGAGACGGTTGTATTCGTAGTAGTAGTAGGCCTGGGACTGGCTGAAGAGACAATTCAATCAGTATTCCAATATTGAATTTGCAGTACAACTAACCCAGCCTAGATGAGGTGTCCATCGTTCATGAGCTGCCGGATGCGGAGGCTCCAACGAAGGTTGTTGCCACCTTGGCGGCAATAGTCCTAACGTCACGTGTTCTTAGTAAAGGGGTGAATTAGTCTCCCAGTAATTGTCGAGGCAGTTTTTATATGTGTTTACGTTACTACTGTTACCCACATCATGTGGTAGATAATTCCCAAATATTGTTATCTTGATTGGAAAGAAGTTCGCGGTCACTTTGTTCTGATTATATTCGCGATTTCTCCAACCCTTGTATTCCTAATTGTCCCGACCCCACGTATTCGTGAATTCCCCACCCCACGTATTCATGATTGTCCAACCTCATTTAATTGATTTCCCAACACCATGCTATAATGATTCTTACCTAAAAAAAACGTTATTTGTTGATTATTGATTATAATATTGTAATTTCCAATTTGTTGCATAAAATAAGAACCGGCGGCCCACTAGCGATGAGCTGCGACAAATTAAATTGAACTTTTGTTTATGTTGATTCAAATAGTGTACTTGATATTGAGATTTTATGTGTAATATAAAATATATTGAAAACACATTGCCAGATGATGGAAACAAATGATTTAATTTTTAATTATAGAAATAAAAATAATGGTTTTAGCTGCAGTTTTTGTCCATTATTTCTGTTCCTTGGGTTATAAACGCGTGCAAATAGGTCCTCAGGGCTAGCTCTAGTAAATCTGTTTAGGTATTTGAAGTTTTTTATTAACTGACCTATAAGTCGTTTTCTTTCAAGTGGTATCAGTTCAAGTTCGTCCAGTCCTTGCGGATGTGTCTTATTTTACAGTTCCGGAATCATTTTTGTTGCTCGAAGCTGAACGCTCTTAGGTGAGAAGACCAAAATTGTACAGCAGATTCCATTTGAGGCCTGGCGAGTGGAGTACATAATGGCAGCACGATGTCACTGGACTTTGAGTAGAAGTATCTCGATATAAAGTTAATTACTCTATTGTCTTTCTTGTGGCTGTAGCGTGCACTTCGGGTCGGTGAGAATTTGCACAGTATCACCGGGACAACAAAGTCTATCCGCTGTTTGAACTCCATGTCCTGGTGCTTTACGTTACTATCGCCCAATTGATATCTAACAGAAGCAATCTTTCCTGCTTGAGAGGGTAACACGAGCTCTTCATGTGGAGAGCATTTCCAGCTGCGTTATGTAACAGTACTGCTCCACTTCTGTTTCTATCATTAGCCCGCACCCAGCTATCTCTCTGTTGACTCTGCAGTTGTCGTTTACTGTCATTTGCCCACTTGTTGTTACCTGTAACTCTAAGCCTGGTACTCGCAGGTTGCCTATCAGTGTTGCCGTACGCAGCTCGCGTTGTTGATGGGATGTAAGAGGTAGCAAGGGTCGAGCAGCGTTCGACGGGGGGCTGCTTGAGAAATATTCACTGAAGGAGGATGTGGGTGGCGGGAGGTAGCTTGGAGGTATTCAATGGGAAAGGAGGCAGAGGCTGATAGAGAATACTTACTGGGGAATAGGAGTTAGTCTGGTTGATGTATTGTCGGTAACAAAGATAGCGACCTTATTTTCAATATCACGTTTTATCTAAACTTCATTTTATTCAAATTGTAAACAGTTAGGAAAATTTGATGGTTCTATGTTTACAGCCAAACGTCTGGAGGAAATGCAAATGTGTAAATGCACACTATAAAATATATAACCTCGGTGCAAGGATGTCGTAAGCATAACCCGAAATTAAAAATAAGGTCTGTATTTTTGTAACCGATAGTATCTACCAGAAGTAGGTGCAGTCATATTGTAATTGTCTAATTGTCTCGTCATTATGTTTATGGCTTGCTGCATAGTCGTAATTTGTATGCGTAATTAGCATATGTCGTCTCTGATGCCACCTTGGCATAACAATGATTGCATTTTCTATTCCTATTTGTGTTGGGATCAGCAATAACATATACTGCAAAATACATCTGGCTACAGCTAAAACATTGGAAGATTCGACGCATTTTTGTGTCGAAACGTGATTGCTCGCTGTTGTTGTACTCGTTTTTTTGAGGTGCTGGACACAGATGTAACTTTGCCGGGCGGGGAAGGAGAGAGAAATGAGGGAGACAGGCTTGTGCTGCTTTTGGTCTGCTCCTTGTTATCAGTCCAGGAAGTCCTTGATTAGTCACTGCTGTGTACGGTTCCAATTCACCGCAAGGCTGCTGCTACTATTTGTATCCCTAACTTTTTATGGTGATGACATGAATTTAATTGTACATCACCGCACTTTTTTTTTTAATTTAAGTAATTTAAATCAAACGAATTGTTCTCGTGCATTTGAATTCGATTTCTATGATCTGCTACTGTGCACTTAATAGCTGTTCCCTGAGGTCTATAATAAATATGAAATTCTGACAATACTGTGATCAATTCTAACAGTACTGAAAACATTGACAGTAATAGTAATCCCAATAACACGGCCACAAAAAACAATATTTGTCAATGGGAATAAATGTTAACAGCACTTTATGTCTACATAATTTTCACTTAATTTTCGTTTGACACTTGAGTTTTTTGCTTGCTGCGAGCCAGGAAAGCACATGTCTTGTCACTTCGGTGATTAAAGATAGTGTCAAGGAAAGCCCGACTCGGCTTTCAAAATGGTCTCTACTTCACTTCACGCCAACACAAATAGAACTCACCTAAGTCTTAAGGTACCTAGCAGCAGACAAACTCAGAGGTATTACGGTCTTGCTATATGAAGGCATCTTAAGACGTTTATGATAAGAAGAAATGAAAGAAAATTAATAAGGACCCTCTAAACGTATTTTTTTTAATATTTGACTATAATTGCCAAAAGCAATAACTTCACTTATCAGCGTATTGCTTCTAATTAAACATTCAATGGCTCTTAAGGGAATAGCCCTTATTAATTCGATCAGATAAAAGATAATCAGGAAAATGACCCAATAAAACGGCCAAACGGCGAGTAATAAGAAGCTAAAAGGTAACGCCTTTTTTTAAGTAGTATCAACACAGGCGTAATGTTAACATTCCAACAATCTATCTTAACTGATCCGAATAGCAAACAGGTAAATGGACAAACCAAAGGAAAATGGAACTCAGTGAGCGTGCACTCAACAATATCATAGGAAGTGAGCATTCACAAAAAACGGATAACATGAATTAAACTTGGACGGAGAGTTACTCTTTCCTGCTAAACACCTGCTTCCACCGTTCCTTTTCATCGCTAGAAAACCAGAAATGAACCAAAAACAGCAGCTACACCAGCGCCATCAGGAATTAGAATTATACAAACCTACTGCAACGGACATTTGCCCCTTCTATGAAAAGTAATAGAAATTGCAGCTGATTTTCTATTGATCATCAGTGATCGTTGATGTATCAATTAGTTCACGTCAGCTTTGGTCCTATAATTATTGTGACTCCAGCTAAAAGAACACACACTCTTTCACGGAATTTAATGAAATAAAAAGATGTCTAATTTTTCATTTATTTTTTGTCGTTTCACACTGACAATGCAAATAACTAGTAACAATTTCATAGGCAAGGGTAAATGTTCACGCGCTCAACACTGAGATAAGTCACGAGCGGCTCTGTGGATCAGCTGTCAGACCTGTTGTAAACCAGTCACGAGCGCGTGTGTGGATCAGCTGTCAGACCTGTTGCAAACAAGTAACAAGCGGCTGCGTGAACCAGCTGTCAGACCTCTCGTGAACAAGTCACGAGCGACTGTGTGGATCAGCTGTTAGACCTTTCGTGAACAAGTCACGAGCGGCTGTGTGGATCATCTGTCAGACCTGTCGTGAACAAATCACGAGCGGCTGTGTGGATCAGCTGTCAGACCTGTCGTGAACAAGCCACGAGCGGCTGCGTGGATCAGCTGTCAGACCTGTTGTGGACAAGTCACGAGCGGCTGTGTGGATCAGCTGTCAGACCTGTCGTGAACAAGCCACGAGCGGCTGCGTGGATCAGCTGTCAGACCTGTTGTGAACAAGTCACGAGCGGCTGTGTGGATCAGCTGTCAGACCTGTCGTGAACAAGCCACGAGCGGCTGCGTGGATCAGCTGTCAGACCTGTTGTGAACAAGTCACAAGCGGCTGTGTGGATCAGCTGTCAGACCTGTCGTGAACAAGTCACGAGCGACTGTGTGGATCAGCTGTTAGACCTTCCGTGAACAAGTCACGAGCGGTTGTGTGAATCAGCTGTCAGACCTGTCGTGAACAAGTCACGAGCGGCAGTGTGGATCAGCTGTCAGACCTGTCGTGAACAAGCCACGAGCGGCTGCATGGATCTACTGTCAGACCTGTTGTGAACAAGTCACAAGCGGCTGTGTGAACCAGCTGTCAGACCTGTCGTGTAAAATGTCACGAGCGACTGTGTGGATCAGCTGTTAGACCTTTCGTGAACAAGTCACGAGCGGCTGTGTGGATCAGCTGTCAGACCTGTCGTGAACAAGTCACGAGCGACTGTGTGGATCAGCTGTCAGACCTGTCGTGAACAAGGCACGAGCGGCTGCGTGGATCAGCTGTCAGACCTGTTGTGAACAAGTCACAAGCGGCTGTGTGGATCAGCTGTCAGACCTGTTGTGAACATCTCATGTAGCATCGACTTCACAAATAATTTTGTATTCGCTTGGATTCCAACATCCCCCTTTCAGATTGTTTGTCTTTCTGTTTATTTATTCACAGCTGTTTCTTCATAGAACAGGAGAGAAGTGTTGAATAAATATGAATATTTAAATACATCTAATCTCATTAGAGGGAAGTTGGAATCAACACACGCAAGGTAAGTATTTCTGCAGCCGAAAGCATTGTATTTAAATCGTGCGCGTCAACTTATTCACTTATTCTGTTAATGACTGTTCCTACCTACAGGCCACGACTTCTAATAATTTGTGTTGAACGGGGGAGCATAACCACATGCGTAGAATAGTGGATAACACGCAACATTGCTTGGTTTCATTAGACATAAGGCGTTCGGGCATTTTATAATCAAAAGTCTCGTGCTTTTCAGCGGACTTCAGGCTGTACGTGGACCTCACGTACGACACAGATGGTTGGACGTGGGGTGGTTCATCTGCTGTTGACGAGACAACTACCTCCAACTGGGCCGCCAACCATCCCAACCCTAGCATCGGATGGTGCGCCATCTTGTCAGGGGGAGCTGGATTTAAGCTGGTCAGCGTGGACTGTGCCAGCTTACAGTTTGCCCTGTGCATCAAACCTATCACTGGTTGATATTGATAAGCTGTAAATGAGTCCATGTGAGCAGGCTTTTTAACTTGAGTGGGCCTATTATACACGCAAGAAATATTTGTTAAAATTCAACTTCCAGCCACGAGCTTGCATCTAAAATATTTCGGATTATTCACTTCCATTAACGGATTTTCCGATACCGACGTTAATGAACAAACTTTCTCGGTTGAATTAGCATTAATGTTGAAATGATATTGTAGTCTATGACACCTCCTCCCCTGTCATCAGCTACTGTTCCGGTCATAACTTTGTGGCGTCTCGATCAAAATTGTAAATTCCAAAACGACTTCCTATTCGTAAGAGGAGCTAATCTTATTCGCAGACTTCGTCAATCCCGTTGAAAACATGAATCAATCGTTAGCCGCCATTACCTGCTTCTTATTCATAACCTGATCCAATTCAATTCGTACCCTTAGCCAGTTTTTAAACACAGACCAACTTTCTGCTTGCAAACTGAGTCAAGTTGTTTGCTATCGTTTGCAATACAGCGGTCAGCGAGGCAGGGACAAAGGCTGCCGAATGAAAATCTTATCGCTTTAATGGGGGTTATACGGCAAGGACAGGTAACAATTAGGCACTTCCTCGCGTTTGAGCAGCCTGGTAAACTTAGGCCAGTGACCAATCGTCAGATAACAAAATGAGATGAACCCTCTGCGCCTCCATTTCTTGATCAACTAGCAAAAGGAGACCTTTGAATGGCCTCGATGTGCGTGAAGTATTTTGAGGCTTTCCCCATCGATAAGATCAAACACGACCTGCAAGTTCTGTGTATTATTTCTATGTTTGAGTTCATAAAATGCCCTGTTTATTATATGAAGTTCTAGTAGTTCTCATTTATGCAGCGGAAAAAACAAACATGTAGCTTCTCGAGTTTTTTTATTTGATTGTAATGCGTACTCGTTCGTTGTAATCAGATTCAAAATTGCACATTTTTGGATGAAATGCTTATCAGATATTTTTCACCATGAAGAAACATTTAATGAAATTAAATACATTTGGACTTTAACGACTAAGTTTGTACGATTTCTTCCTATAACTATTCTTAATTGTGGGACTATAAGGATAAGATGACAACAAAAATAACAATGATTGAGAACCATATGTCAGGCCAAATAGAAAAGACGTAAGGCTGGTAACAAACCACCATTTACACTGGATCTGAGTGCGATCCTTCAGCCGCATTCGGATGCCGCAAAGGATGAAATACCGGCGCGCTCCGTCCGTAACGAATAATACAATAGAACGCTCCGGCCGTATAGGGTGCAACACCAGAGCGGTCCGGCCGTAGCAGCTAATACACCAGAAATCCCGGCAGTAACTGGTGCAACACCCGAGTGTTGCGAAAGTATCGAATGCTACACCAGAGCGCACCGGCCGTAACGGATGTAACACCAGAGCGCACCGGGCGTAACGGATGTAACACCAGAGCGCACCAACCGTAACGGATGTAACACCAGAGCGCACCGGCTGTAACGGATGTAACACCAGAGCGCCCCGGCCGTAACGGATGTAACACCAGAGCGCACCGGCCGTAACGGATGTAACACCAGAGCGCACCAACCGTAACGGATGTAACACCAGAGCGCACCGGCCGTAACGGATGTAACACCAGAGCGCACCGGCCGTAACGGATGTAACACCAGAGCGCACCGGCCGTAACAGATGCAACACCAGAGCGCACCGGCCGTAACGGATGCAGCACCAGAGGGCTTCGGGCGTAACAGATGCAACACCAGAGTGCTTTTACCAGTCCTTCAGCAGTCGTCATAATCAGACACCGAACTGAAGGATGTGCGCTGTCTGTCACCAACTGTGGGACAAAGACGCACCACTCTGTCTGTCACCAACTGTGGGACAAAGACGCACCACTCTGTCTGTCACCAACTGTGGGACAAAGACGCACCACTCTGTCTGTCACCAACTGTGGGACAAAGACGCACCACTCTGTCTGTCACCAACTGTGGGACAAAGACACACCACACCATCTGTCACCAACTGTGGGACAATGACGCACCACCCTGTCTGTCACCAACTGTGGGACTAAGACACACCACACCATCTGTCACCAACTGTGGGACAATGACGCACCACCCTGTCTGTCACCAACTGTGGGACAAAGACGCACCACTCTGTCTGTCACCAACTGTGGGACTAAGACGCACCACACCATCTGTCAC
>SDVV010019759.1:0-13458 GCA_016164225.1 Gammarus roeselii
GTCTGTTTCCACAAA
Organism: Gammarus roeselii; assembly: GCA_016164225.1. Classification (NCBI taxonomy): domain Eukaryota; kingdom Metazoa; phylum Arthropoda; class Malacostraca; order Amphipoda; family Gammaridae; genus Gammarus; species Gammarus roeselii. The sequence continues at coordinate 16 of SDVV010019759.1, forward strand.
TGTCTGTTTCCACAAATTTCTGTCAACAGATTTCTGTTTCAACAAATTTCTGTCTAGACAAATTTCTGTTTTGACAAATTTTGTCCTTCGAGGACGAGGCATAGGAGAACTGAGACAGCAAATTCAGTACGTCTGAGCATTTGCCGATCCCATCTGTGGCTCTGTAGAGGCAGTGGATCACAAATCGAATACCCAGATGGGCCGCCACGTACTGAATCTTAGCCTATCAAAAAGGCTGCGGAGACCCTGTGGGTCTTAGTCTGGCGGTAGTGTGCTGTTAGCAGGAGCTCAGTGGTCGCTGTGCCTCCATCAAGCAGCAGCACTCGAATGAATGAAGGTGATTATGATGATGATGAGTCGTGATAAGGTGGGAATAGTAGAGAACACAGGAAAGAAAAAAGGAGTGAAAGGAAATCAGTAGGAGGAGTAAAAGAATCGCTCGGAGCGACCTCTGAAGGATGATGCTTTCTAAGTATATATTTTATTGCGATACTATGCTAAATTAAAAATTCATCATCAGATCACTACATTAGAAAAATACTGTTATACCCGTAGTCTATTTGCGGCCTAGGAGCTCGGCGGATCTCGCTTATATAGGTAGGGAGGGGTTAGGGGTTTCAGCCGGCCGAGACAGCGGGAGGCGACGCTGTACCTAGAAGACATTTAGACCCACAAGCGCGGGAGACGCACCACGCTGTTCCTAGCAGACATTTAGCCAGATTTTTACCTAAAAATTCGGGGACAGTCGAGGAACTAAGAAGTTTCGAAATTCCCGCATAAGGTTATAGGACATGAAGGTCTAAATCAGTCGAAAACCACATTCAACGAATTTTATCAAGATTCTCTCGTAAATACGTCTCTGCAATGTTTCCTCTTCAAGATTCATTCGAATAAAAGCAGAAGCGCAGTGCTAAACTATATGGCTCTTATGGAGTGGAAAAGAAAACACATGTATGCACAAACAGATACACACACACTTCACAGCTTTTGCATTAGATAAACACAGAGTCAACACGATCTTGCAGATCCACCCGCCTGGGGTGGATGTGGACAAGTTGGGGCTGCCCAGGGGTGACAGAATACAGCTGTCGAGGCTGCGGTGCGGGCACCACACGACACTACAGTCACACCAGCATAGACTGGGAAATGTCTCTTCCGATCTCTGCTTGCGGTGCCGGGGTTCACCCGATTCGGTCGAGCACGTCATGACGTCGTGCCCAACCACTACACCCGGCAGGCTCCACCATAACATCACGTCAGTGCGTGATCTATGGGAGCACCCGCGCGACAGCATCAACTACCTCAGGGGTGCAGGCCTAATTTAGGGCCGGTTACCAGCTGTAGCACTCCCAACACACACACACGTCGGTGGGTTCCCGGGCCTCGGGCCCGGAAGTAGTTGGGGTTGAGCAACAACAATGCCAAGGGCAGGGAAGTAAATAAAGGCAGCGTCAAAAATCATCCAATCACAACCATTCTCCACTCACGCCTATTCATTGCACGCTCTCTCGCTACCACCACATTCAAGTCTCTCTTTCCTACCGCCTGCTTCAGACAATCCATCCAACCAAACTTCGGTCTACCTCTAGGCATACGTCCACTCGCCTACGCCTTCATTACCCTTTTCAGCTATCTCCCTTCATCCATCCTAATCATGAGCCCGAACCATCTCAGAACTAGCGAATCTATTCTGACCTCTATCTTTTTCAGCGTCACACCAGCCATGCTCCTCAAACTTTCCATCTCGAAAACTTCTTGCTTGCGGTAAATTTCCTACTATCCCATGGGTCTGCAGTATTAAAAAAGCAACAGCATTGAACACGTAACGTTACAATACAAATACCGTGACACTTCAATAAAGATTTTTTTGCATAGAACTTAAACCGTTAACGAGTTTCCCATCGATTGTATAGAAAGAATTCAAAGTGAATATTACATCAAAAGAGCAGAATGTATATGTTTAACCAAGTGCAACACTGAGACCCGCTCATTTTTTTTCGGCTTTATAAATAAACAAATGGATTACTTTTGAAGCAAATGGTTCTTCATTGCACTCGAAGTGAATACAGGGTTGCAGAAATACTACACTCATGCCGGTGCTACTGAGAAACGCGTGCATATGTCAATGGGAAAACTGATGAACCGGTGCTTAACATTGCTAGTCATGAGGTTAGCATGCGCTTCTGCTTATTATTCAAATGAATCTTGATGATGAAACATTACAGAGACGATTTCTGAGAGAATCTTGATAACATTCGTCGCAAGTAGTTTTCGACCACTTTTGTCATTTTTATGTCAGAATATTTTTCGAGCAATTCATTTTTTTTGTATTTTTCGAATTTTTCCCGATTTTTCATGAGTGCGGCTGTCCGACGAAATCAGCGATTCTTTGTCTTGCGACTTTATCGACGATATTCGGGGTCCTATGTCTTACGACTATATCTACGATGCAAACACTCTCCCGCCCTATATATGTGAGGTCTGCTCTACACCAGCATTCATGGGGGTTGGTAAAAAACAGCTACAAAACAGAAAAATTGAGGCAACTGCCAGCGTGGGGTTTGAGGGAAGCCAGGGGGTTTAGATTTATCGGATTTTGATGTAAAGGAAAACCTTTTGGTACCGCTGTTTCTTTAAGATAGCAGATGGAGGAGGAGGCCCCTTATGGCTCATACTACATTACAGAGAAATAGCTTTTCATTGAAAGAATCGAGGTAACAAAATTAATATTCTTTGCCATTTCGTAAGAGCCATAAGGTTAGCATAGTAAATACCATCTTGTAGCGCAAGCTAGCTCATGCCAGAAGAGCACAGATATTGGATGGCTTGACTGCTTCTTAAACCGAGTGATTTCAAAGAAGCGCTTGCCGTGTAAGGAATGATAACACATTTGTATGAATGGGGTAATGACTTTAATGTTCGGCAGATACAAGTATTGCTTAGTGCCAAAAAAAAGCAAATAAGGTAGCCCTTAGCGGCGAAGTAATATGCGGGCGTCGAGTTTGAGCGCCCAAGTACTGTTCATGTATTCGCAAATCCAACTGTTTCGTAGTGCCAACGGCAGTAAATGTATCTCGCTGCAAACGGCAAAAAATAATCTGCGGTCTTCGAGTTTGAACCACCAAATGAGAAGTCCGTAATTCATAGATATTACCCACCAGTATGAGAGTGGGGTGAACGATCAGGTAGTGGCAATATCATCCTAATTGTCTCCGTATCGACAATGTGTGTAATAGCTCCTATGCTAACATTGTAGTACCTTGAGTAGGCTAAAGTAACTACATACTCAACAATCCGACGAAATTAATGACCTGATGCCTTAGCGTTGAATGCCTCCGAACGATATGGTGGGAAACTAGAAGGCCTATCTGCCTGGTACCTTATGAGACGCAAGGTTGGTTAGGCTTCTCCACATTAAATAGGTACTTTCGTATGAACACGTGGGTGATTTCCAGAACGTCTTGGATATGATGTCTGTGAGAGGGACCCCACGCGTCCAAGCGATAGATGGGGCATACTTTCTGACGTCGTCAGCTTTAGTGCAAGTGTTCGGTGTGGCATCATTGATAATTGAGCAGATGTAGTGCCCCACCGATGACGCCTCGAGCGGCTTGCCTGAAGTAGGATGGATGATCAAGAAGTCATGGTTTGACGGACACCGTGCTACGCAGGCTTTGAGAGCAGTCATGGGACACAGGTCGTGAGCCAGGCTCTCCGGTAGTAGTGAGGCGATAGAGATGAGCGTGTCGTCTGCTAGTTAAGTAAAGATGGCGTTTGCCGGCGACAGGACTGTGTCACAGATACAGCACAAACGGTACGCATTCTGCAATTGCAGTTCCCATCTGTGGCTCTGTAGTGGCAATGGATCACTAATTCACTGCCCAGATGGGCCGCGAAGTACAGTTTCTTACCTGCTGTTAACAAAGGTGCGAAAACTGTTGCAGTCCTAGTGCGTGGTTGAACTGTATCGCTCTGAGACAACCTGTCGCGGTGAAGCGCGAATGAATGCTGTGGTAGGGCAGACCTCACTCAAATAAGGCGGGAGAGGGTTCGGATCGTCGATATAGTCGTAGGATATAGGACCCCGAATATCGTCGATAAAGTCGCAGGGCATAGAATCGCTGATTTTGTCGGACAGCCGAACACATGAAAAATCGTGAAAAATTGAAAAAAACACAAAATTATGGAATTTCTCGAAAAATATTCAGATATTAAAAAGTCAGAATCGGTCGAAAAGTACTTCCGACGAATGTTATTAAGATTCTCTCAAAAATCGTCTCTGTAATGTTTTCTCATCAAGATTCCTTCGAATAATAAGCAGAAGCGCATGCTAACCTTTTGGCTCTTACGAAAAGGCAGAGAAAACAGGAATATAGTATTGGGGCAGATAAGAACACAAGAGACTATCTTCATTGGAGGGAGAAATTCAATGAACCTCTTTCGATACATTAAAGTACAATTTTTTTCTACATCACAAAGCCATTGAACAGCTCACCATCATCTCGCCGTCGTTGATGATGACGGAAGCCGGCATACGAGAGCGTTGTTTGGACCAGGTGATAGTGATGGGCTGGTCGCCGGTTGCCCGACAGTGCAAGGACACGTGGTCTCCAGGACGCACCACCTGGCGGGTGGGCTCCAGCACAATGGATGGAGGAGCTGCAAGGGAGTAAGCAGTTATAGCTTGACAGTGATGAAGGAGCATCACGAAAAACCTTAGCATGTATGTTTTCGAATTGTACAAATCTTTCCATACGCATATCATCACGTTGTCAATTAAGCGTAGCATTGAAAATACTTTATACGAACGATAAACTCTTGAAATAATTGGCCACAGTGATCGTTTTGCGACCTCAAGGACCTCGGTATCTTACTTGCTTGTGTATGTTATTCATCGTCACACTAATCAAGCATGTTATGTTTAGAAGATGCACGATTGTTTAATTTACCATGTTCTGTGATAAGAATACTGATGATCAACAATTCAATTGCTTCGCAAAATAAATCTTGCATAAATAAACAAAGATTTTGATGGGAACAGCCAAGTATAAGTAGTGTTCCAACGCACATCGAGAAGACAGATATCTAGAAAATTACGAAGGAAAATTATAGTAAGAACTTATTGTTTTTATTTAAAATATTGTTGTTTCAACATAAGTCACAGTGGCCATTTTGCCTCAAAATTTCAACAGGTAATTGACAAAATAAGTAGATTGCGATATAGATTTGAAATGCAAAACAAAAGCCAACTATAATACAACTATTTTAAGCTTCCAAATGACTCTGCAGCAGCCCTCTCCTTCTAAAATACTAGGATCAAAACACCTATCAAGTTGGATTACATTAAAATTTAAATTTCAAGTGAAACTTGTAGCGTATTCTAATTTTATGATAATGAGGTACATCATTGACAACCAAGTAATAAAAAGAACCAATTATCAGTCATCAAGAAATAGAATGAATAAGGTTGGTCCATCTTTCAACAGCATTTTAGTCACGAGACTATTGACTATTGAACAGATTTACAATGACACGTAAAAGTAATCCTCCTATTGATAAAATGATCACTTTTGAAGTGATCTTGGGTCTCAATGTGTGCATTATAAATTCAAGACTTTTTATATTTACCTCTGATAGTACAGCTCGTCCCTGGTAGGCGTGCACGAGAACAATATGAAGGAATGAAGAGTAAATATACGCTACAGGACGCATCTTGATAGGCACTCAATCCGCGAACAAAAGCATTGGATGGGCATTTGATGAGCTAACTTTTCCTGGCTAAGTGACCGGGTTGACAAGTACCCGCTAACTGATGTCACGTAGGCATGTATTGTCACATCAAAGTTATATTTGATCTATTTCTAAAGTGTTCATTTCTCTTCCACTCGTAAGAGCCACATGGTTTTGCATTGCGCTTCTGGTTTAGTTCGAATGAATCCTGAAGAGATAACATTACTGAGACGTTTTTACAAAAGAATCTTGATAACATCCGCTGAACGTAGTTTTCGAAGGATTTAGACCTTTGAGTCTTTTAATCTTACTCGGGAATCTTGAAACTTTCAAGTTCCTTGACTGTCTTCGAGTTTTTAGGAAAAAGAAACATTTGTCCGCTAGGCGGCGCGTGGCGTCTTAATGTCTTCCAGGTACCGGGGCGCGCTCGGCCGTCTGCCGGTTGAACCCCCAACCCACTTCCTTCCAATATAAGCGTGAGCTGGCCTGCCCCTTCATTCATTCGTCACTCTGGCTTCGGACGCAGAGCACTCTTGTCTCACCTGATCCTGACAGATCGTAGCAACTTCTCGAAAGGTAAGATTCAGTGCACGGCGGCCCATCTGGGCAGTGGATTAGTGACCCACTGCCCCAGATGGGATCGGCAATTATTGCCCTGTCACACTGAATTTGCTCTCAGTGAGCTGCGTCCCACGACATGACAATTTGTCGATACAGTTCTCGACCAAAATTGTCGAGACAAAAATCTGTCAGCTCGACAACTTGTCTATACAGTTTTCAACAAAACTTGTCGAAACAGAAACCTGTCGACACGACAATTTGTCGATACAGTTCTCAACAAAAATTGTTGAAAAATAAATTTGTTGAGACAGAAAGTTGTCATGACAGAAATCTGTTGATACAGTTTTCGACAAAAATCGTCTAGAAATTTGTCGAGACAGAAAGTTGTCGGAACAGAAAATTGTTGCAACAGAAGTTATTTTTGTTTTGTTATGTCTACATAATCACACAAATTTTGGTCGGATCCAAAATATTGTATCATACCCATACTCTCGTACAAGTCTTTACCTCCGACTTATACTTCTCTCTCCCTGATTTCAGAACATGACGGAAACACCTTCCCGGCCCACCTGCTCCCGATGTGCCTCTCCTCTGCCTAAAAACGACCTCCATACCACCTGCCTGAGACAATCCAGCTGATTCGCGGGACACGTGTATAGGTCAGCACGGTGTGCCATCTGCCTATCGGCCATGAAAGCGGCCCCAGGCAGTGCGGCCTACGAGGCTTTTCTGAACAGAAATCGGTCCATGAGACGGAGATACTCTGGCAACGCCACATCGGGCACAAGGTCTTTTTTGCACCCTGACTCCCGCCACCTTACAGTTCCAGGCACGCAACGCAATTCACCTCGCTACTCGGAGACTAGCAAACGGAAGGCAAAGGAGGACAGCACGGCACCAGACGACCCAAGTCGTATCTGCCCCCAATCGTCGAGGAGCTTGGGCAAGGATAGCCCTACTCACACGAACGGCCCTCCCTCGCGGTCCCCTACCCCGGACGCGCCTGCCTCACCCTCGGTTTCTGGGTCACAGATGCGCGACAAAGGACGCATCACCCTCGGCGATCTTGGCACGCATTTACACATACGCCACCCAACTAGGAGAGGTTTCACTCTCAGCGGGAGTACACCCCAGGGGACCCGGGCCTGCTCTGTGTCCATGCGGAACGCATCGGACGTAGGAGCCGAAACATCGCAAAAGACTTTGCTCCTCCACATCTCCCCGCCCCACACCTCGGAGTCTCCGATCGCGGGGTACAACATACCTGAGTTGGCTCAGGCGTCCGTGCTGGCCCGCACAGGGGCACGCAAGGGAGTGTCGCCCGAAGCCCCGCTCGCCCCCCGATATAGACCGCTCCCCAGCTACAAAGCCCCCCCTCGGACAATGACGCCCGGGCCACCGCACCCCCTAGCTTGGCCATGGCCATGAAGCTCGACAAGGTGCTTTAGCGCTTGGCTGGCTCTCGAAAACCAGTTCGAGGCTCGTCACCAGTCCCTTTCATATGATGTGCAGGCCAGGTTCTACGATATGGAAGGACAGCATCTCGGATGGGAAGTCAACGGGGTGTACGAGGAGGGACCCTATTCCTATCAGGACGAGAAAGAGGAAGACGGAGGGACCGACTTTGAACCCCTATGGGAGGAGGAGGCGCATCTCGGCGAAGAACACCCCCGCCCTTCGCCACGTACCCCCGCTCCCTCCGCTCGCCTCGTCCCGACACACCGCGCACATCTTTACCGCTCACATGCAGACCGCGTTCACGGCACCAGCCCCCTCCGGTACCATCACAACCCCCCCTGCTTCCGGACGGTACCCAATGCGGTCCGGTGAAGCTCCCTGATGACGAAACAGCGCCCCCGCCTCTCCCCCTTTCCGGGAGGAGAGGTGGTATGTACCTCCCCTCACTGCGACATACACAGAGGGATTGGTGAGCTGCGACTATGAGGTCTACACCACAGAGCCGCCTAACAATCTGATCAAGGTTCATGAGAGAGGCCCTAACTTCATTTTCTCCCGGTGGACTTGACCAGCACCGCGGTTCAGCTACTCGTCCGCAGGTTCACCCCTTTTCTGCCGCCAGCAGGCTTGAAACAGCTCCCTCTCCAACTTCTCAGGAGTGTCTTTGCGACCGAGCAACCCTCCCATCGGGGGGTGACAGTCATAGAAGACAGCCTGTTCGTCCTAGAACGTATCCCAAATGCACTACCCAAACTCCTCGAGCAAATCAAAACCACCCTGCCCAACGGGTCGGCATCGAAGGACCTCGACGCTTGGTCAAACACGCAATTTACGCTCGCAGAACACTGCCCCGTAGTCAAGTCTCTGATGGAGTTCGCGAATGCTCCGATCCTCTCCCCGAAGGCTCACTTCGACGTAACAAAGGACAAGATCGCTTTCCCAGTCCAGCACATTGCTACAGAAACACGTACCAAGGACTTCCGACTCCGAACGCAGGTGGCTCAAAACCTGCGCGGCTGCATCCTCGGCGCATCACTGACGGGGATTCTTGAGCGCGTCCGTACTTCCGTCCTCACCGATGGCACGCCAGTTACCCCTCAGTCACTGCGTTGTCTGGCAGAGCTCACCACAGGCTCCGCTCACAAACAATTGTCGGGGTCACTCTTCGACGCCGCTCAGTGGAGATACCAGATTCGGCTTCAGACGCTGGACAGGCTCGCTCCGGAATCCGCCCAGACCGCCCTTCTACCAGGGTCGGTATTTGAACCTAAACTATTCACCGATGGGACGAACTTACAGGCTAGCCAAGGGCTGGACATTTTCCGTAGCAGGACACGAGCCCTCTCCTTTATGGGCCCCTCCACATCAGGTTTCGTCGCCCCTGCTCCACGGAGACCCCTGCAACACCGGGCAGTATCTCCTTCTATAGCCGTGTCGGAATGGCACGAAGCTTTTTTCGTGACCGACCCGCACCGCCAAGGGCGCGCATTACGTTCTAGCAGGACGCTAGGCAACCCCAAGAGAGGCGGGTGGGCTCCGGTGTGCCTCAGATATGCACCAGGCCCCGCCCTCCGCCTGCCCTGAGGGCCCGGGGACGCACCCAGTACGTTCCAAGGAGGGGTAGTCGCGGAGGGGGTCGGGGAACCTCAGCACACAAACGACCCTACCCCTCCCGCTCCCAGGCCACAGCTAACCACAGACAACAGGACCGCCGCCCCTTCCGCAAACTCTGATGTTCTGCCGGCAACCGTCAGGAACCGCCTCGCGCACTGGACCAAGGCCACGCCCTTGGTCAAACGTATTATCGCCACAGGCCTCTCCTGGAGGTGGACGCCACGACCCCCCCCCACTCGCTCACACAGTCTCTCACCGACAACGCGAGAACGCTCTAGAACCCCTCGTATCAGAATTTCTGCGCATAGGCATAGTCAAGGCGGTTCCCAGACAGCCGGTTCTTGTATTTCGCATCTTTGCGGGCCCCAAGGCCTCGGGAGGAGATCACCTGGTGATTGACCTTTCCGACCTCAACAGATACATTCCGGTATCCACGTTTCGCATGGCCCACCCGCAGCGCATACGGGCAGTGCAGAAACCCCCTCTCTGGTTCACCGAGTTGGATATCAAGGACACCTTCACGCACATCCCAATTTATCCCAGGTTCCAAAGGTTCTTGGCCTCCAAACTGCGAGGCCAACTGTTTTTCTTTTTGGCCCTCCCATTCGGTCTCAACCATGGGACCAAAAATCTTTACAACGGTTGCGAAGCTGCCCCTTTGAGATAATCCTTCTCGCGTTATCTCGCATTCGATTTTTAAAAACGGTGTTCACGATCAAATTCAATAGCTCGCTGGCGGACACCCTGGTCCTCACGCAGAAGCAGTCCAAAAAACGCCAATACCAAAGCGTCTGGACTTGTTTCCAAACGTGGCTACGCACCACGCAGGCGCAGTCCGTCAACCAGTCCGCCCTCTTGACGTTCATGCACTACTCCGGCAAGCAGAAGCGGCTCAATCCTCGTACGGTTCTGGTCAACAGGAATGCGCTACACTTGCCCCTCTTACATAGCTTTGGTGTCACGACCCGAGGGGCGATCTTTCATGAACTGGCTCGGGCACAGTATCACGAGAATCCGTACCAACGACGTTTCGTACCGCAGTAGAAGCTCGAGTCGGTGCTCGACATGCTCGCCTCTCCTCGTTTTAATATTCAGACGACGTCAGTTTTGGCGCTCTTATAGAAGACTGTTTCTCGTCACCCTTGCAGCAGGCAACAGGGTCTCTGAACTTGCAGCCATGTCACGCACGAGACTACATTTCCCCACGAACCCTCCATGCGCGCTCATCCTGACCGCCGCCAAAATCGTGTACAAAAACTAGACCCTCGCCCACACACCACCGCTAATCTCTATCGCCTCACTGCTGTCGGACGGCCGAGTACACGGCTTGTGCCCTGTGACCACACTCAAAGCCTACATAGCACGATGTCCATCACACAATGAGATTTTGTTCATTCATCCTACTTCTAGCAAGCCTCTCAGGGCGTCATCGGTGGGGCACTACATCTGCTCGCTTATCAATGAGGCTACACCGCATGCCTTCCGCCAGTATGCCTCGTCTCTCGCTTGGACGCGTGGAGTCCCGCTTCAAGACATCATATCCAAGGCGTTTTGGAGGTCGCCCCACGTATTCGCGCACAAATACCTCTTCACAGTTGAGAAGCCTAATCAACCTTGCGTCTCCTTGGAAACCAGGTAGATAGGCCTTCTCGCCTTATACGTTTCGGACACCGCATCCGCTGCGGCCAGCACCTCCTTTATGTAGCGTAGAGTACGTACTTCATTATCTTACCAACGCTTGCGGCGACACTCCACGCCAAGCCTTCAGATTACCGATTACGAAATTCGTATTCCCTTTATCCAACTTGCAGTACCCGCATATTAGTTTGCCGCATATTAGTTTGCCGCTAGAACCTAGCTTCTCGAACAATTCTTGTATTCGCCAACATGTAAAATATTTACCATTTATACAAATGTGTTATCATTCCCTTACACGGCAAGCGCTTCTTTGAGAGAACCCAGTTTAAGATGAAGCCGATCCATCCAACTTCTGTGCTCTTCTGGCATCCGCCAGCTTGCGCTACATGATGGTATTTTCTATGCAAAACCATATCGTTCTTACGAGTGGAAGAGAATATAACTTTTGTTATCTCGATTCTCTCGATGAAAAGCTATTTCTCTGTAATGAGTAAGAGCCATGTGGGGCCTTCTCCTCCCCCTGCTATCTTAACTACGCACCAATGTCCCCTTACGTGAAGCAACTTCGCTAGACCTCATGAATGATGGGGCAGGCCAGCTCACGCTTATGCAGGAAGGAAGGGGGTTGGGGGTAGGGGGTTCAGCCGGCAGACGGCCGAGCGCGTCCCGGTACCTGGAAGACATTTAGACCGATAGGCGCAAGACGCCACGCGCAGCCTAGCGGACAAATGTTTATTTTTCCTAAAAACTCGAGGACAGTCGAGGAACTTAACAGTTTCGAGATTCCCGAGTAAGGTTAAGAGACACAAAGGTCTAAATCAGTCGAAAACTACGTTCAACGGATGTTATCAAGATTCTCTCGTAAAAACGTCTCTGTAATGTTTTCTCTTCAGGATTCATTCGAACTAAACCAAAAGTGCAATGCAAAACCATATGGCTCTTACTCATTACAGAGAAATAGCTTTTTATCGAGAGAATAGAGATAACTAAAGTTATAATATAGCAAACTATATTTTATTAGGCATTAAATTTACTGCCGTATCATCAAGGTTAATAACTCGCTTAAAGTATGAACTTCACATGAAGAACTGGAAATGACTCCAATAATAAGCTTAACAACCGCATCCTTCCTCAGTTTCGGCAGATCCTGAATTTTTTTTTTCGTTTCGCCTCAGACCGCTGGCTGCAACAAAACGAAAAGTGGAGGTTCCTTACCCACGTTTGTTTGCAAGATGAAAAAGGTTCAAATTTTCTTAGTATCGCCAGGTAAAAAGAATCAGGTAAGTCTAAAAGTAATCCTTTGGGTGTGAGAGTGGGACACCAAGTTTTCGGACACTTCCCAGAGTAATCTAGCCAAGTTTCCTATTCCCGTTACTTATTTGTTAGGTTTATTGAGTGTTTATTGTTTGGTAGGTTGAGTGCTTTCCCCGTTCCCATCTTTTGTTTGTTAGGTTTAGTGATCCAGCTCTTTCTGTTCCCGTAACTTGTTACTTGTTCGTCATGAGCAATGATAACCCGGTTTTCTTTGGCTTGTTCGTCAGCTTGTGTCTCGGCATTTTCGTGCTTGTTTTGCTTGGCTTGCTTGTACGCCAGGTAAATTGACCCACTCATCCATAACTCACCCACGATGAGAACTGTAGCGTATATGGTGTACAGGATCTGTCCGTTGTTTCTGTTGGAGCCAACGCAAGCGTACTCTCCTGCATCTTCCGGCTGCACGTTGTACAAGAACAGGATGCCTTCCTGAACACGAGAGCCTCTGGGCAGCGCCTGCTGGTTGGACCGGCGGAATGATGTCTGGACCTCGGTGATACTAGAGTCTGTGGCAGAGCGGTAGAGACAGAAGCAATGCATGAATAATGTATACCAAGGCTGAAATAATCAAAATGTTAATACCAGTGCATCCAACGCGTTAGAAAATGCTTTCACTCATACCCAATCTAAGGTATTCAGAGTAGACACAATTTGCGAGGGTCTTTGACCTCAAGAAGATATCATTATGTTCCTAAATGCGGTATCATCGCCTTGCCAATGGGATCCCGACAAGACCTGGCATATCGGTGAAAACATACGATGCCTTATACCAACCACGAGGCCAGCAGCGACAATTGAACATTTCAGCCAGCCGGTATTCAGCCACTCAAAAAATGTTAGTCAGCCTACCTACAGCCAGACAGCTTTTAGTTATACGGCTTTCCGACATTTTGTTTTCACCATCTGGTTTTTGTCGGCTGGCTGCCCCTGTTTTAGAGGTTTCGCAAGTAAGGACCTTCACTGTTATCTTTCGCAAGGAATTCTATCACCCCGTATCCAAAGAGCTCTTGCACCTTGGATACAAGCTACAGTTCCTTCCACTTAGCAAGGCGACGACGATAACTTATTTAGTAACTGCGATATTTATCCTTTGACACGCTCACACACACACACACACATTAGATATAT